>CAUYRT010099490.1:0-11739 GCA_963574885.1 Lepilemur ruficaudatus | reverse complement strand
ATAGAAAAAATTAGCCGGGCATGGTGGCGCGTGCCTGTAGTCCCAGCTACTCGGGAGGCTGAGGCAGGAGGATTGCTTTAGCCCAGGAGTTTGAGGTTGCTGTGAGCTTGGCTGATGCCACGGCACTCTAGCCCGGGCAACAAAGTGAGACTCTGTCTCAAAAAAAAAAAAAAAAAGGTTTGGTAAATCTCCACCTCTCTTAACCCTAAATAGGACTTGGGGCTTCTATTTTTCCTCTATGACAGACTCTAAACATGTCAATCTCAGAAGTTTTCTCACAGTTTTGTTCCAAGTGCTGAGTAAAGCTCTGTGTTCATCCCGCCTCTGTTTCCTTAGGAAGTATGTTAGTATTCCATTTTGAACTGATAAGAAAATTGAAGCCATGGGGTGCTTTGCAAACAGCATGTAACTGCTGAAAACAATAGTTTTCTTTCCCTACTTTCTCTTTGTAAATAAGGATTATTTCCTTGCTAAGGAAATTGTTACTAATGATGTGGTTCAGCCCACATATTTTGGAAAGAAAAATAATGTAAAAGTCACTGGGCTGAAAATTTCCTGCTTTGAGACCAATAAATATGTAAACAAACAAACAAACATACATTAATGTGCAAACACTAATGCTTTACTGGATATACTCAAAGACTTTAGAGATGCTTAAATTTAATAGATAACAAAATAATTTGTTAAAATTTAAGAAAAGTCAGTAAAAGTGATCTATTGTCTTATAAATTAAATATATCTCAAATATCAAATATGGTTTGAAATAGTAAACCTCTCTCTCTGGGAGAGAGGTTAATATTTGGCAGTAGATTGTCTTCATGTGCCTATGAAAATATTTTATTTTATTTGAACTAATAATATAATTTAAAAATAATCTTTAGGAGCTGCAAAATATATTAATTATATAGATTTTAGTAATTACCTAGGGTGAAACTGGCTCAATAGGGAACTAGATAGTAGAGAAGGCTCCTGCTGTCATAGCCACCAACAAGATTTACAAAAAGAAGAAATAGGCATGGCACCTATTTGCTCAACTAACATGAAGTTTCTGTGTGCAATGTTGGTTTGTGTGTATCTCAACTTTATAAAATAAATAGGGTGTAAAGTTTTATATCTTAGTCCAGGTAGAAAGATCATAGAGTAAATACGGAAACTGTAAATTGTATAAATATTTGTATTTGTAGTACCTTATAAGATATATTCAAAATCCCCCATTTTTTTCTAGTCATTTTATCATTTCAGGTTTATATTTAGGTCTTTGATCCATTTTGAATTGTTTTTTGTATAGTGTGAGAGGTAAGGGTCTAGTTTCATTCTTCTGCATATGGATATCCAGTTTTCCCAGCCCCATTTATTGAAGAGATTGTCTTTTTTCTAAGGACTGTTCATGTCATTTTTGTCAAAAATCAGTTGAGTGTATACATGTGGATTAATTTATCATTTATCTGTTCCATTCTCTTGGTCTATGTGTCTATTTTTTATGCCAGAACCGTGCTGTTTTGGTTACTACAGCTTTGTAGTATAAGACCTCAAAAGCATGGACAAGAAAAGCAAAAATAAACACATGGGATTTTAACAAATTAAAAAGCTTCTAAACACCAAAGTAAAAAATCAACAGAATGAAAAGACAGCATTTAGAATTGGAGAAAATATTTGCAAACTATTCAACCGATAGAGGATTAATGTCCAGAATATACAAGGATGAAACATCGCAACAGTAAACAAACAATCTGACTAGAAACTGGGCAAATGATCTGAACAGACCTTTCAAAAAAAAAAAAAAACTACAAATAACCAACACATATATAAAAAAATGTTCAACATCACTAATAATCAGAGAAATGCAGATAAAAACCACAATGAGGTATCATGTCACCCCAGTTAGGATGGCTATTATCAAAGAGACAAAAAACCAACAAATGCTAAGGTGGATATGAAAAAGTTGACCTCCCATATAATATTGGTGGGAATGTGAACTAGTATAGCCACTATGAGAACAGTACGGAGGTTCCTCAGAAAACTATAAATAGAATTACCATATTACCCAATAACCCCATGATGAAAATTTATCAAAAGATAATAAGATCATTATATTTGAAAAACATCTGCAACCCCACATGTATTGCAGCACTGTACACAATAAACAACTTATGCAATCTACCTTGTTTTCTAACAGCAGATGAATGGATAATGCACCATGGAATAATATTCAATCCCAAAAAAGAATGAAATCTTGCTATTGGCGGCAACATAGATGGAACTGGAGAACATTATATTAAATGAAATAAACTAGGAACAGAAAGTTAAATACCACATGTTCTCACTCATATGGGGAAGCTAAAAAACATTGATCTCACGGAAGTAAAGAGTAGAATAGAGGATACTAAAGGCCTAGAAGGGTATAGGGAAGGGATAGATTTACTGAAAGATGCAAAATTGTAGCTAGATATGATGAATAAGATCTAGTGTTCTATATCACTATAGGATGATGATAATTAACAATAATATATAATTTCGTATAGCTAGGAGTATATTGAATATTCCCAACACAGAGAAATGATAATTGTTTGAGATGACAGATACACTAATTACCCCAATCTGGTCACTATACATTATATACATTATATGTATCAAAACATCACTAGATACCCAATGAATATGTATAATTATTGTTAATATTGTTCAATTAAAAAATAAAATAACTGATATCCTCAAAATTACTAACATTGCTCAGTACTCTATCAGCATAGTTAGAAATTGAAATAGACTTATGATTAAGTACTTTCCTACAATGTCAAGGTTGGTTTGTTTGTTGACATAAACACAAATCTTATTTATTTTTGTCTGAAGCACCAAGATGCTCACTTAGCACAGGAACAATAAGCAAATCATACAAATATTGAGAAAAAATATTCTTATGTATACATACACATATGTTGTTAAAAGCAGTGATTAGGAGTTTAACAAAAATGTAAGGTGGTCTTTGCTAAAGAATACTTTCTAACAGGCTTTTTTTAATAAGAAATGGACAGATAAATCACTGCCAAGTAACGGATCAGTGCAGGACAGTTTTCCCAGTGGTCTTGAACCAACCCATTACTTCCCCCCTTTTCAACTGTAGTTCTCAAAAATAACTTTAGAATGTTCAATGAATGCAACATTCACTGGCCAGAACAACCCAGGCTCTTTTCTGATCCCCCCTAAAAACAGAATATCCTTAAATATTCTAGGCCAGCAGTCCTGTTGCCCCTGGCATTTAAAATAAAAGCCAGGCTGCTTTCTGGGGTCCCTTAGCTGTGGTGCAAGTGGGGCATGCATAGTCCAGACTCCATCTGCCCCAAGCAGCTTTCCTGAGCCTTAAAGGGACAGCCTCACCATGAATCTTAGACTTCTGATGTCCTTTGCTGCCCATCTGTAAGTAATAAACCCACTTATGTAACTTGTTGAATGTGTGGGTGGTCCATCTCAATGGATTCAGACAAGTTAGTAACCAGTTTACAGTGAACCTGCTCCACAGTGAGGTAAGAATAACATCTGTTACCCTACTTACTTGAATCCCACGGATTGTGAAAGCCTTCTTGAAATTTACATTTAATTTCATCCTTGGTCTATTTGACTTTTAAATTTCCCTAAATTTGGACTACATCCACAAATTAATTCCTTAACTCTTGATCTCTCACATTCAGCTATGTAGGAGGGGAATAGTTGTCAGGCTGGTTGTAAAAAGATGGACGGTGACCAACGTTAGGGTTTTCCTAACAGTGTCTGTTTATTTGTGCCCTTCTTTTGATGCTTTTTCTTTAGAGATGTTAAAAAATATGAGAATCCAAAGGCATATTTACAGTGGCTAGGTAGATCTGAAATTGTATGTATCTTCTTTAATCATACAAAAGGAAAAAATTAAAATTTCATAACAATCCATGTAATTTAAAAATAATATCTTCGCTATTATTTCTTGGCATCCTTATTTGCCTCTGACACACTTCTTAGATGACCATTTAATGACTCAGAACTATCTTTTTATTTTGTTAATTTAAATAAGTTATTATGGTAAGAACATTTAACATGAATTTTTATCCTCTTAACAAATTTTTAAGTGCACAATACATTATGGTTTAACTATACGCACAATATTGTACAGCAGATTTCTCAAACATTATTTATCTCATATGATGGAGATTTTACGCCCATTGATTAGCAATTCCCCACTCCCACTTACCCCCAGACCTAGCCAATACCATTGTACTCTCTAATTTTATGAGTTCATCTATTGTCGATATATAACTGACATCATGTAATATTTGTCCTTTTGTGACTGGCTTATTTCACTTAACATAATGTTTTCACATATTGTAAGATTTTCTTCTTTTTTAAGGGTGAATAATATTCCATTGCCTATATAAACTACATTTTCCTAATTCATTTGTCCATCAATGCATATTTTGGTTATTTCCACATCTTGGATATTGTGCATAGTGCTGTAATGAGAACACAAAAGTGCTTATATCTCTTCAAGAGCCTGGTTTCAGTTCTTTTAGAAAAATACCCACAAGCAGAATTTCTGGATCATTTCACAGTGTTATTTTCAATTTTTTTGAGGAGCTTCCATACTGTTTCCCATAGTGTCTGCACCATTTTTCATCCCCACCAACAATATACAAGGGTTCCAATTTATCCACATCCTAGCCAACACTCCCTGCCTTAAAAAATACTTTACGAAAATCGCCATCCTGACGGACACAGAGTGATATGTCATTGTGATTTTGCTTTGCATTTCCTTGATGATTAGTTACATTGAGCATTTTTCCATAAACCTGTTGGCCATCTGTATGGCTGCTTTAAAGAAATACCTATTGAAGTCTTTAGCCCAATGTTTAATCACCTCAGTTATTTATTTATTTATTTACTTATTGTTTGGTTGTTTGTTTTTTCTACTGAGTTGCAGGAAATTTTGGAAATTAACCCCTTATCTGATGTATAGTTTTCAAATATTTTCTCTCATTCCAAAGGCTGCCTTCGCTTTCTGTGGATTGTTTCCTTTGTTGTGCAGTAGTTTTTTATTTTGACTTAGACCCCCTTTCCTATTTTTGCTTTTGTTGCCTAGGTTTTTGGGTTTATATCCAAAAAATCATTGCCAAGATCAATGTTATTAAGCTTTCTTTCTATATTTTCTTCTAAAAGTTTTATAGATTCAGGTCTTAAATTTAAGTCTTTAATTCATGTGAGTTGTATGGTTAAGTGTTCAATTTTATTCTTTCATATCTGGATATACAGTTTCCTCAACATCATTTATTGAAGAGAATATACATTCTCCAAGGTGTATCCCTCACACTCTTGTCAAATATGACTTAACCATATATGTATTGATTTATTTCTGGGCTCTCTATTCTGTTCCATTGGTCATTAAGCCTATCTCTACACTAGTATCATACTGTATTATTTACCATAGCTTTGCAGTCTATTTTGAAATCAAGAAATCTGATACCTTTGGCTTTATTTTCCTTTCTCAAAATAGTTTTGGCTATTGAAATCCCTTCTGACCCCATATAAATTTTATGTTTTTATGTATTTCTGTAAATTTATGTCACTGAAATTTTGATAGGGATTGCAATAAATCTGGAAATTGCTTTGAGTAGTATGGATACTTTAACAATGATAAGTCTTCTAATCCATAAACGCAGAGTGCCTGCATATTTAATATTTGCTTGTATCTTCCTCAATTTTTTTCATTAATATTTTATAGTTTTAGTGCACATATATTTCACCTTTTTACTTAATTTTATTCCCAAGTATTTTAAATGTCAAGTTTCAACTCTGCACAATTGAAAAAATTGTGCAGTTTTATATGACACCATGGAAAAATGTGTTTCTTGATAAAACATCCTTTCTTGTTCCTGTAAGCATACATATTCATGCATTTACACTCACATACACACACATATACATACTACACAGACACACACAGAAAGAGATAACCTCAAAGAGGAAATTTTGAAAAATGAAGTGATAATAAAACAATCTCCAAACAAACAAACAAACAAAAAAGCCAGGATCAGATAGATTCACAGCCAAATTCTACCAAACATGAAAAGAACTAATACCAATCCTCTTGAAATTGTTCCAAAAAATGGAGGAGGAAAGAATTCCCCATGACTCATTCTATGAGATCAGTAACACCCTAATACCAAGAACTGAGAAAAGGAAACTGCAGATCAGTACCCCTGATAAATATAGATGCAAATATCCTCAACCAAATGCTAGCAAATCAAATCCAACAGCACATCAAAAAGATAACATATCATGATCAAGTGGGTTTTATACCAGGCATACAAGGATGGTTCAAATCACACAAATAAATGTGATACATCATGTAAACAGAATTAAAAGCAAAAACCATATGATCATCTCAATACATGCAGAGAAAGCATTAGATAATATTCAGCATCCTTTCATGATAAAAATGCTCAACAAACTAGGCATTGAAAGAACATACATCAAAATGTTAAAAGTCACAAATGACAAACCCATAGCCAACATCATACTTAATGGGGAAAAGTTGAAAGCATTTCCTTTAAGAACTAGAACAAGACAAGAATGCCCACTTTAACCACTCTTATGCGACATAGTACTAAAAGTCCTTGCCACAGCATTCAGGCAAGAGAGAAAAATAAAAGGCTTCCAAATTGGAAAGGAGGAAGTCTAATTGTCAATTTTTGTTGATGATATGGTCTTATATCTAGAAAATCCTAAAGATTTAACCCCAAATCTATTAGAGCTGATTAATGAATTCAGTAAAGTTTAAGGATACAAAATCAATATACAAAAATTAGTAGCATTTCTATACAGCAATCATGATCTAGGTGAAAACCAAATCAAAAAGGCAATCCTATTTACGATAGCTACAAACAAATACAATACCAAGGAATACATTTAACTAAGGAAGTGAAATATCTCTGCAAAAAAAACTACAAAACACTGATGAAAGAAATTGTAGATGATACAAATGAATGGGAAAACATCCCATGCATGTGGATCAGAAGAGTTAATATTGTTAAAATGAACATACTGCCAAAATCAATTTAAAGATTGTGCAATCCCTACAAAAATGTCAATGCCATTTTTTCACAGAATTAGAAAAAATGATTCAAAAAGTTCTTATGGAATCAAAACAAATCCTAAATAGCCAAAGCAATTTTGAGCAAAAAGAACAAAGCTGAAGCTATTGCCTTGGCTGACTTCAAATTATACTATAAGGATATAGTCCCCCCCAAAAATACGGTACTGGTATAAAAATGCACACAGAGATCAACAGAACAGAATAGATAACCCGGAAAAAAAAGCCACATATTTTCAGACAACTAATCTTGACAAAGTTGACAAGAACATACACTGGGGGAAGGACATCCTGTTCAATAAATGGTACTGGGAAAATTGGATTGCCCTATGCAGAAGAATGAAACTGGATTGTTACATCTCACCATAGGCAAAAATTGACTCAAGATGGATTAAATACTTGAATGTAAGACCTGAAACTATAAAAATATCAGAAGAAAATCTAAGAAAAACTCTTCTGGACATTGATCTAGGCAAAGATTTCATGACTAAGACTTCAAAGCACAGGCAACAAAAAGTAAAATAGATAAATGCAACTTAATTAAACTGCAAAGTTTCTGCACAGTAAAAGGAATGATCAACAAACAGGCAACTTGTGGAATGCGACAAAAGATTTGCAATCTGAGAGAGGGCTAACATCCAAAATTTACAAGGAATTCAACAATAACAACAACAACAACAAAAACAAATAGCCCCATTAAAAATTGGGCTAAGAACATGAGCAGGCATTTTTCAAAAGAAGACAAATGGTCAGAACTCATATTAAAAAACGTTCAACATCATTAAGCATCTGGAAAAGCATAAAATCATGTCTTTTGCAGCAACATGGATGGACCTGGTTTCCATTATCTTAAAGTGAAACAACTCGGATGCAGAGAGACAAATATCTCTCTGTCATACCTCATGTTCTCAGGTATAAGGATGATCTAACTAATGTGTACACATGGAAGCAGAGTGTAGAATGATTGGCAATGGAGGCTTAACAGGGAGGAGTCTGGATGAGGGTGGATGATGGGAGGTTGTTTGGTGGGTACAATGTATGTTGTTCCAGTAAGGTATATGTGCATTGTAAGGCCCTAATTTCACCACAATGTAACATGTAAATGTAGCAAAATAATTTAAAAAAATAAAAAAGAAAGAACAAAGAAAAAATGAAGTCATAGCTATAAAGGAATTCAAACAAAAAGTCCAATAGAACTCCCAATATGTCCCGATATGTTTTTGGATGCAAGACTCTTTAAAACTACAGGGTTCTTCTCCTAGAACTAAGGACAAACTGTGAAGTTGATCTTGACTTTATTGCAGATTAATACAACTCTTTGCCTGAGGGTGGAAAGAGAGAAAGCTTTGAGTTCTTCGTAGAGGTTTCAATGTGCCACTGAAACTGTACAAACTCCTTCAACAGGCATGTATCTATTTGTTCATCCATTCAAAGCTATTTATGCAATTTTTTATGTCAGTCACAGGTTTTAAAATATGTACAGTCACTCATCAAATATATGATATGTGAGTTGAACTGAGGATTGTAAAGAAAAGCTATGTTCCACTAATGTGAGTTGAGCTTATAAAATAGATGAAATGAGTTAGTATAATAAGTTAAAAAGAGATTAGTAATTCAGTAGTTCATGGAAATATTATAGCTGAATAGAGCTGCTGCTGCCCAAATATATTTATATATAAATGCTAGCACTTATATGTGTGATCATAAATTCAATTTAAATAGCCAAGGGAGCTTTGAGTGTTTTGAGAAATGCCAATAAATCACATTCATTTCTCCTACTAAGGTTTCTGATCAAATTGAGAAAAAGCAGCAGAGTTAGAAATGAAACACCAAAAATATCAACAGTATTAGTGAAAACACATGTGAGACACCTCAGCTGGTGAGACAGCTGGCTGAATCTGCTCACTTCCCAACTAACGTCCCTCAAGTTCAGGTTTTACAACCACACACCTGAGGAAAATGTCAAATCTAATGAGAAGATACGCTTGCCCAGGCTGCTATTGCTCTCACTGGATCAGTAGTGCAGTGGGCAGCAGTGAAGTAGTAAATTTATAAAGTGTCCAATCTCAAGATCTTAGCTATTTCCACTTCAGAACCAGTCACTACTATAAGTTGCTCCTCAAGCAGGAACTCAAACAACTGCAGTGAAGAGGATATAGATTGCAGCAAGAGGGCAGAAGTAAGCGGAAAATCTCTCCTCGTGATAACTGGAAATTAGAAAGCAACATATCCCTCTAAACAAAGGAGTAGACGTAAGCAACTATTCACAGGGAAAACAAAACTTTTATAAATCAGAGACTGCTCATTCTTCTTTTTTAGATTTAATTCATTTTTATAAAACCATAAATATGTGATGATAAGAATAATGATGGGCAGTATGAAAGAAGAATGATGGGTTCTTTCATTTGAATCGGTAGGGATCATTCTGCCAAAATACATTGAATAAAGTTAAGAACAAAAGTGGGTACCCAATAGAGTGGCTTTAAAATGATTTGAAATGAAAACATACAGATGAGATCTGTCTGGAAAGTATCCAGCCATGTAATATGAAAAATAGAGACATTTCCTGAAGAAGATACAAGACACAATGTACACAGGACAATGACGCCTCATTCCCCTTCGAAGTAGGCACCTTGTGACCTCACACAGTTCCACCAATGTCTCTTAACCTAACCCACACACATTCAAAATTCTCAGGTGTTCCGCTTGTTGCAGGCCTCCTAGAATGTGGATCACTTTCAACAGATTTTTGACTACCTTTGAAGCACATATGCTGCACTTTTAGTTATGCTATACTCATTGCATGGCCCCCGCAAGATTGCCCCATTCTGAAGCATTGGAATAGTTTCCACAGAGAAAGGTTCAAGCTTAATGCAAAATTCGATGCAGATTCATTGCTCTACTCACTCAGTCATTTTGAATATGATGGCCACACAGAAAATGCTCACTCAATGTCATCTAGCACCCCACTGACTAGTACAGTGAAGTCTTCATTGTTCACACGTGTGCATTACAGTCCAGTCTCCTTGGCGAACAGGTTACATCAATGTCACACAAACCATTCTTATTATATTAATAATGGCTGGATGCTTTCCAGACAGCCTTCATATGTATATATGAATACATATGTTATGAAATAAATAAAAATTCTTACTCAAAAATGAAATAAATTAAAATTTATTGGAGTTCTAAAAATTGTCTTTAGGAGGAGACAAGACAAGATACCCAACTAGAGACACAGCTTGTTGGACTGTCTTGGCAGAAGAGTTGAGAGTTGGACTGAGGAGACTAGAGAATGACTATTACTCAGAAGTGTACCTCAGGGACAGACATCAGCAGAGTCTGGAGACACCACCAGGAGGAACTGTATAGCTGAGAGAGAAGAGGACTGAAAAATCTTCAATGTGACTCAAATCCAGGGAGTTCTAGAATCCAGGGAAAGTGTAAGGAGTCTTCCTGCTCCCCACCTGGGTGTGTAAGGACAGTAACAGGATACAGGGCTCTCATCCTGCAGGGGAGTGCCATGAGGGACCAGAAAGCCAGCATCCCTGTATCTGGATGCCTTCTTTTCTGCACTTCCTCCACTCCCGGCATCCCAGAAAGTAATTTTGGCTCAAGCCAGCTTATACCCATGTGGCTGCACCCTCCCTATAGCAACTGCCAAGGGCTTTGCTCTGAAAGAATTGGCTCCCCACAATGGGGGCACATTCTCAGCAGAACCTGCCTTGGAGAGCATAGCTGTAGCAGTGGCAGCTCAGAAGAGGACAGGATCTGGTGTCCCCTGGAAACCAGAGTGGTGCAAGGAGACTGCAGCTGCTTCCTCCCTCCACAGCAGCCACTAGAGTTCTCTGTGCTGAGTAACCCACTGGGACTGACCCACTGATCCACTTTCAGCACTGGGAGGGCACTCTCAACCACGACAGCTGAATAGCTTCAGTTTGCGATCTTCCTGCCAATAGGCATTTGGTATTTTCACCTCTGACAGCACAAACAGCAGGGCAGGGAGGTGGTAGGGGAGAGGTCCTGGTTCCAGAATCCAGTGGCAAGAGAGAGCCCTTACCGATCAGGAAGGTGTAGAGTAGTACAAGAGAGCAGGGAGCTGTAAGCTTGCTCCATCCCCCACATCCCTGCTGGAGAAAGGCCATGCTGGAATATGCTGCAGCACTGAGACTGAATTTGCGGAAGTGCTGGTTCCCATGGCAACCAAATGCCTCAGTTTTAGCAGACTGAATCAGAGGAGCTGCCCCCCACAGTCATTTCAGTAGGGAGTGTAGCATGATCCAGGAGTTTCTTGAGCTGACACTATTCCCTGTGGTGGGAATATCCCCCTGGCAGAGACCTAGGCAGATAGAGAGGCTCACTTGCCTTGCCCAGGGTTCTAGTGGTGGAAAGGGGGTGCACAACTGAAGATCTCCCATCTGCTAACTCAGAGTTCTTTCACTGATTCTTTCTCATCTGGCCTCTTAGTTGAAAGCTGGTTGTTATAGGGCTGGTTTTTGGCCCTGTGCCTGAGTCCCCAAAGATCACCCCTTTGTCATTCTGCTGAGAAGAGTGCTGGTCCTGAATTGCCTTTGTAGTATTTTTGATAAACCTCTTTGGTTTCCTCTGATCTGTTGTCATCACCT
>CAUYRT010099488.1:0-11143 GCA_963574885.1 Lepilemur ruficaudatus | reverse complement strand
AAAATTTTATTGGGAGAAAACTACAAAACATTTACAGTACAATGTTTACAGTCACAATTTGTAGTGAGCTGATTTCCCAAAATATATTACCACTCAAGTTGACTTATCTTGTTACATTCAAACACCTACTCTGTCAAAGTAGTCCAGAAAGTACATACATAGTGCTCCAACTGTATCTACGTACAACCAACACTTCACATGAATATAGATGCAAAAATTCTCCACTGCTGTATCTTTATTGCACTTTTATCTTGGGGCAATTTGAGAAGCCTCACAGGCACGGTGAGTAAAGCACACAATTTGAGTTGGACAGTTTGTGTCATGATTACCAAATGGGCACTGTGGTAGAAAGATCAGGGCCTTGGCCTTAGACTGTCCTGGAATTGACTCTCAGCTGAGCCACTTATTAGCTGAGTGAAGGACAATAGGGAAATCTGCTAATGGGAAATTTTCACGTATGTATATTGAAGGCATCTTTTAGACACATTGTGAGGATTAAAAAAATATTATATACACAGTACATGCCTGGAAAGCAGTGGCCATTCAATAAACATTACTGTCTTTCTTTCCATTCCTTATGTTAAACAGTAGCTTCTTGTGGAATTAGAAGATAATAATAAGTTCATAGGATAGTATTGAAAATTGGGTTTGTATAATTAGTGCTCAATGAATGGCAGCTTTTGTCATTTTAAGTCACTCTCTGCCAGTAGGACACATTTCTCAGACTGTCCAAGCCAACAAATTTTTCAAGGAATGTGGGGCCTTTCTGGACTTCAAGGGTCTGAACAGCTCATTGCAGTAAACAACCAATGTGTATTGCTGCACTATTGTGATACTATTAATCTTTTCTAATTCTAGAACAGTTTTCTAAGACATTTTTATATATAGCCATAGTAATTTTGTGAGGTAGGCTGGGCTTGTAAATTGTTAATTCATTGTTATTTTTGAGGAAACAGAAGCACGAAATAAATAAGTATAAGGTCATACGTCTTGTCTTGATGGTGCACAGATTCCTCGCCCTCAACTTTGACCACAGGACTCCTAAAGTAATAATACTGATGTGATGACTCTAACAGCAACCAGAATAAGATTATGTAAGTCCTTAATAATGACAAAGTCTTCATGTCTGTGAAATTATCTGATAATCACAAAAAACACTAAAGGTAATCACAGCAGGGATTATTGATTAAACTGATCTTGCAAATACAGAAAACAAAGCCTAGCGAGTTTCAATGGCCTCTCTAAGCTCATAGAGTTAATGTGTGTACATTGTTGTAGTCTACTTAAAATATGACTTGTTGAATAAATACAGAAGTAGACCAGTCTTGTAAAATATGTCTTTGCTCACTTTTATAATCTCCCATATGCTAGAGAAACTGCATCTTTTTATAGAAATCGCTTGACAAGACAAACCATAGCTGACTATTGAGGTAGGGATCCTTTGCCTTCAACTTTACCTTCAATTATTTTAAAGAATCCATTTTCAAATCAACTTAACTTAGAAGAATACGTAAGCATTTGACATCCTTTTGTAACAACCTACACTCAAAAGCCCACATATCCTTTATTTCACTTGAAATTGCTAAAGCATGGAAAAGAGCACATGCTCTAATGCCATTTATTATTGGGTACAAACACTGGCTCCCTCACTTATTAGCCCTCATTAGGCTTCAAATTTCTCATTTGTGAAATAAGAGGACACCAGTTTCTACTTTACTGAGTGATTGTAAGAGTTAAATGAGATAGAGCCTGTAGGATATTTAGTAACTTCTGAATATTTTGTATTATTAGTAATAATCATATGATTTTTTTAATGTAAGGAAAAGACAGAGAAGAAAACTAAGATAACCAACCCCAAGGAAAGGGGCCTAGTACCTGCCATGCCCTCAACAAATGTGAGTAATGATGGTGATAGTGATATTGGGGATGACCTCGGAGAGGATGACGAAGATGGCAGTCATGACTGGTGCTCGTGATGGCTGTGGTTGGGGGTTTAAAAAGAGCCTTAACTATACTTCTTACTGACTGTAAGCTGTGGAATACATCCTTCTTATTCACAGCTTATGAATGAATGAATGAAGAAAAAAGAGCTTCTAACTATCCTGGCACATATTTCTGAACAATTTATTTTTACCTCTAGACATCAGGAATCTCTGTTTCTTTCAAGAGGCTGACAAAAAGTTCTCTGTTGAGTTAGGAAAATCTTAAAATCAAACAGCCAATTTTTTTTTTTCCCTGAGAAGTTCTGAGGAAGAAAATAGGTCAGCATAACTAAAGCAATATTTTCAACCTGACAAATTGGTCTCTTTGTGTTCTTTGGCTGTACTCAATGACAGAAATTTAAGAATAGTATTCAAATGAAAGAGGTTACAATCTGCCCATATCAAGTTTGGCACTTGGCTTCCTTGGTTCTGTTCATATTTAAGGAGTAACACTTGCCCAGCAAGACATCTTCAGAGGTTAATTGACCAGGATAGAAAAGGGCTGGAAACTAGAATACATAAAGAATGGTGAAAAATTGAAAAATTTCCACCTGTGAAAAAAGAGGAGAGTGTAAAAAAAAAAAAAACTATCCTTTTTACATATTTAAAAGAATGTCATATGGAGGAAAGAGGAGACTGAGTCTATGTGTCTCCAGAAGGCAGTTCTAGGACCAGTGCATGGAAATTTCAGGGAGGAGATTTAGGTTGATGATAAGGAAAAACTTGCTAAGGGAGCTGCTCAATCGTGCATCTAAAGGTAGGAAGAAGGTTATGATTGATATTCAGTGTGCTCCTTATATTTTTTTGCATTTTCCAGCTTTTTTTCTAAAGAGTTATAATTCAGGTTAGAATCAGGGAAGAAAACAAATACATGCTATAACATAAAGGGAAGATATTTGTTGAGGAGATATTATATACCTGGTATTTGACATATGTTATTGGATAAACCAGTAATAAAGTTGGTTGGGTATACACATGAAATATATTTTTTTCCTAATCACTGCCCCCAGATATGCCATATAGAATCCTCTTTCATCATTCTTTATTAACTACTGAGGTGACTCCTATGACTCTCTGGTCACTTTAAATTATTAAAAACTCAGTGCAGTACAACACTAAACTCCAAACTCATTCGTCAATCCCTTCCCCCTCCCAGTTTAGGCTTGACCTGTGGCTCAGGGAACTGCAGGTATGTGTGTGGGGGGTGCAGTTCATGCTTCCCCAACTCCATTCCTTGTTCTTCTCCTTCTTTGCCTCTTGTTCTACCTCCTCAGGTGGAAGGGATTAGGGGAAATGGGGAAAAGCATTTATATCTAACTGAGTGTTCAGTTGTATCTTTTCCTCAGTGTCGCTGCTCCTCAGACTGACATAAATTGGTCTGTGTGGCAAGTGTCCCGACAAAGGCTCTCTTGCAGGGCTCATGTGCGAGTTCTAGCCCCGTGGTTTCGTAATTGAGCTATTCCATTCCTACTCTCATTCTTTCCCCCATAAAATACACCTACAGCAACCCCATCAGCAATATACTTCAGCCCCTTGTGGCCAGGGTCGCCCTGTCTGTGTGGAGTTGCTCTTTTGGGTAACACCAGCAAGATGACTCACTCCAAGTCACCTTCTCTGGGGTCTGTTCCTCCAGAAGAAAATTTATCCATCCTTACCACATTAAGGAGTGGGCATGAGCTCGTTTGGAATCCCCCCCTCTCCCTCTACCTTCTACCTCAACCTTCTTTTTTCTTGCTCAAAGAGGCAGTGGGCAGATCAGAATCCACTGCATGAGCAGTTGTCTAACCCAGAATGAGATGCAGGTCTTTCCTTCTTGAAGGTACTTCTATTCTTTCAACATTAATTCTCCTGGGGCCTCCCTCATTGGCTCTGGGATGAGAGGGAAGAAGTAGCAGCCCTCCCCGTAATAGGTCAACTACTGATGACTCATGATGCTTGGTCTCCCTTCTGTCACTGCCCTTCTTAAAATCTGGGGCAAGAAGTAGCTCATAGGTCATAATTGTTAGGAGAGGTGTTTGCCCACTTCTTACTGAGCCCTGGGAGAGGCTCAGTTGTCGACAGTTTTTTGGCTGCCCTTGCTCTATAGTGTTGGATATTTAATGCCTATTTTTCTCTATGGGGAGGTCTACTCTCCAGTTTTAGGGTTACAGGAAGAAATTCCACTTACTGTCCATGATATATATACATGATCCTATTTAATCCAAATGAAAAAAATTATGAAAAAATATTATCGCCATTTTATTGACAAGATTATTGAGACTCTAAAAGGCTAAGTAAGTACCTAATGTCACTCACACTAAAGGGAAAAGCAGGGAGTGAAAAGCTTGGCTGACTTTGAAGTTTATTAGCTTATTCTTTGTCCACTGTACCAGTGGCAGCCACCTATGTAGCAAAGTTTAAGAGCATGGGCTTGGCTGAAAGCCCAGTTTTTACCATGGCCGGTCATCTCCTCTGAGACTTTAGTTCCTCCTCTTCAAAATGGAGATAAATATAGTGTCCACCCTCAGAGGACTTTGGGAGGATTAAATGTGAAAATACATCTAAACTGCTTAGCTTGAAGCCTACACTTTATAGGTTCTCATGAGTAGATTCAGACAGACAGCATAACTGGATGCACCACAAAAAAGTGTTCCAATAGGTGGGTGCCCTGCTCCCATAACACTCTTCCTATGCAAAGGGGAGAGAAACTGGGATCATCTGAATGACTTCCTGCTTATAAAGGGAGGACTCTCCAAGTTTGGCCTCTGGTTTCAGATGTTTCTGTAGGGCTCAGGAATGTTGAGGTGGCCCCTGAAAAGCCACTAACAAGAGTGGGAAATGAGCCCCATAACCATCCTAGATTTGTGTCTCCTTGGAGGTTACAGTTATTGCTGTAGTTCTGTTAAAAATAGTAGTGATCCACATGGCAATGACAATAATAATAAACACAGAAAATTATACCCAGAGCTACTCACAAATAACGGACTTCCTGTCCCTGGAGAAGGTTCAGTTGAAGGCTAGGTGGCCATCTTTCAGCCACCTAGGAAAGGATTCCAGCACTAAAGTAAAGGTTGGAGAGATACCCGTAGGTTTCCGTTCAACTCTAAATTTCTCTCAGTCTATGAGTGACTTGAATTTGTTGCATGGATCCAAGTCTTCCTTCTTGGCTTAAACTACTCCATACTATTTCCGTTTTGAGCCAGCAATGCACCCCATCCCCAAGGGTGTCTAGTCAGTCTGCACTACTGAATGGTAATGCTGACAAAGAAGAAAAACAGAGCTCATTCTTTGAGCCAAGCATACCACATTTGTTTTTCCCTTTCCTAAATATGCAGACAGTTTATTTAGAGAGCCCAATGGCTCAGCTCTTGTTATATATTATTCCTAGTGGACGTGTTTGCTCACATCCATGAGTTGGCACTGTTGGGGAGCTGTGAGATTATTCCCTACCTCTATTTTTCCCGATCATATTTAGTACATATGCAAACCAGGGTTTTTGGTAGTGTGGCATAATCTCATCAGAATGATAAATTCTTTCTTTTCCAGAACTAATGGGCATTCAACCTTACCTAAGAGAAGAGATCATTGGAAACCTTTGGATTCCCATATCTCTATTTCTTACCAAAAGAAACACTGCTAGGCCAGACTCACACGGCTTCATTTCTTTGGGTGTACAAAGACTTTTCAGGTTGGGTTAGTATAAACTGCTGAGTGAACAACTGCATCTGTGAAAGTTAATGTCCTGTACCTTAGCCCAGATGAATAAATCCATTTCTTTATTGGCACCATGAAGACTTTCCATTTTTTGATCATTTAAAGTTCTTTTTTATGCATTGGGAGAATTTTTCAGCCAAGACCACCTGATTTCTGAAACTGAGTTTTTGTGTGTTCCCAGTTAAATATGCAAAGAAGAAAAATTAAAATAATCAAGAGAAATGAGAAAAATGAGAGAGAGAAGAAGTCAACCAACCACACTGAAGACCATTAAATCCATTTCTTTATGGATGAAATTTCCTCAAACACAGAAAAGGCCAAGAAATTGGAAGCTTGGTTTATTTTTTCTTTTTTAAATATTACTTTCTTTCAATTTATTTTTATATTGGTAGATGATGTGAGACTCATTACATTTTATAGGCCTGAACAAAATCTTACAATTTCTTACTAATATTATGCAATGACATAATGCCATTTGTAGAGGTGTCGCATAAAGCAATTGACTTTTACTGGCTTCTTATGGCAGGGTTTGCCTTTTTATATTCTGTTTTATGTAAGCGTTTTCCAAATTTATCGACCTCACAGGATTTCTCAAGTTGCTTAATTATGGTAGGAAGAAGATATCTCTGTGGCCTGACACAAGAGCCTATTAAAGCCCCTTTTAAAAAGAGAATACAAGAAGTGGGGGAGGTGAACACAGCTAACATTTAATGCATGCCTACCATGGGGCAGATGCCGGAATGTAAGAATGTAGGGATAAAAGAAAGGGCATCGATGATGTGCTTGGTACCACCTTGACAATACTCCGCAAAATATCTTTATTTTCCTAATTTCGTGGATAAGCAAACTGGGGCTCAATTGCTATGCTTAACATCACAGTAACTATTTAGTAAGTGGAGGCACCAAAATATCCACTCAGGTGTGGCATGAAGTCCATGCTATTAGAACCACAAAGGACAGCAATGCTCACACCATAATGAACCAGCCTCTCAGGAGAATACTTTGAAAGCAGGCAAGTTCTCATTTTGAGAATTTCTACCCAGTGGATAAAAGCTCAGGAGGTCCTACACCATGGATTAAAATATGGAAAATTTTGTTTATCTCCATGATTCCTGTTCAATTGGTTCTGAAGTTTAATTAAAGGAGCTCTGGATCACACCAAGGAAATGAGATACACTTTGTAGAACATTATTTTAAAAATTTATGCAAAATGTGAAGACTTTCATTTCAGCTCCCCAAATCCTGACATGTCACTGAGTCCAACCTCTGGGGAGTCTTTCTCTTTTCACTTAGTGCTGCAACCTCCACATCTGGATCAAGCAGCAATTCTTAAATGAGAGAGAGAGGAACAGCAGGGATACTGGTAGGAAAAGGAATCCCAGTCATACTGAATAATAATAACACTCCAACAGAGATTTTCTAACTTACACTTTATTTTCATACTGGAGGAATTTGAGCCCCAGAAAGGGAAATTGAAAACTTACAGGAAGTTTTGGTTTATAATATTTCACTGATCCATCCTCATCAGTTGGAACTAGTATTTGGCCATGGGAGAAAAAGTATATATAGTTACAAATTGATGGTCAAGTTGCCACCTGATATTTCTGGGGGATGGCCATGGTCCCTCCACACTCTGAGCTTACCATTCTCACATTACACCGCACCCAAATGGCTCAAGCCAGCAGCCAGAGATCAGAACTAGAGGCATCTCTACTGCCTAGCAGACAGGCTCCCCAACCCTTTTCCACTTTCCACATGCTACCTTTAAAGGACAATCCCTTATATGCTGGTCATTGCCATATGCTCTTTCTTTCTCTCTTCCTGACTCTTCATTCCTGCCTCCTGTGACCTGGGGACAGAGGACTGGCCCTCCCAACTACTCAAACCCTCCCTGCCCAGGATCTGTAAGTTAAAACCTTTGAATTTGTTTCCCAGTGTAGTAGTATATTGAATTTGTACCTTTCATCTGAAGACCCAGGGGCTGTCCCAGGCCAGATTTTCCGCAGGGTGCTGGGGAGAGCACAAGGTTGGGCTCCCGGTGCCAGAGGCATAGACCAGACGTGAGTCAGACAAGAGCCACAAGGGCATCTAGTATTAACAAGTTTCCTGTGTGAGGACTTCCTGGTCACAGGTCAGACAATTAGGCATGAGATCATCCTCCAGGCAGAAAGTGTATCCCACGGCACACTGTAAACACCCATGTCCAAGCTCCCCATCACTCCCTATTAGGGCAGGTTTCCAGCTGATCTGGAACTGGAATCCCAATTTAAAGTGGGAAGATTCTCATATTTTTGGACACATACTTGTTGTAATATATTAGAGTCCCTCTGTTGGATAATTCTGAGAATTGGGGGAAGGAAAGAGAAAAGGAAGAGAAGTGATTTAGATGAGAGGAGTACAGGTGGTAGGGATTGGACAGGGATTCCTTTAATTAGGAGCCAGGAAGCAAATGGTAAGAATACAGAGCAGGCTATCCTTGATGTGGACTTCAGACAAATAACCTTCCCACCAACATTACTGGGCATGGTTAGCACCAGTCAGTGTGAGTTGACCAGATAGAGAGAGGGACGCTAGTGATCTTGATGGAGACAGGGCCATGAAGGAAGAACCCAGCTCCATGACCAATGTGGAGACAAAAGGAACTGGTTCTGATTTCCCTGTGAGTGGTGCAGAAGTGACAAGCCAACACCATCCCACACGGTGTGGTACTTGCTCTGCTCTGTTTTTGTCCTTCTTTTCTATTGTGAACAACCAGGATGAAAGTGGCTTCATCCCCTGTGTTTCCCCAGCAAAATATTAGAGCTTCTTGTGGGACAGCAGGCACTTGGAAAAAGTTGGTTGAATGAGTGAGCCAATATATGAAGTAATTTGTCCAAATTAACACAGCAAGTTTAATGACTTGAGTAGGATCCAGAACCAGGGCCCCAGATCCAAGTCCAGTGGTTCTTCCAAACATTCTCTGTCTTCACATTGGCACAGAAGGATGGACAAATAAAATAGACAAAGGACAAAGCTGCGTTGATTGAAAGAGGGGTTATATAGAGCACTTTTTTATTCTAAGCACTGATTCTGCCCAAGGAACAAAGCCATTCCTTTCCTCTAAGTGAGAAACTCTGGCTTCCAGGAAGTGTAACTGTTTGAGCACTGAATATCTTTATTCAATTTACGTTGACCAAGCAGAGACTGCATTATAATATTAAAGACTGAGGGTACTTATGGCTTTCATATCAATGATTTGAGTTTTTCTCCTTCTAGGATGGGGTTATTTCATTATGAACATGTGGCTACAGAGCTGTGGTCATATCTAAGTGCTTCCAATCTCAGCCAGGAGAAGTGAACTTTCCCTGAATATTACGGCAATGCCAGCCAGCCACTATGTCAATTCCTAGTGATGGAAAGAACATTGAAGACTATCTAGTCTAGCGGTTTTCAATGGAGGGAGATTTTGCCCCTAAAGTTCATTTGGCAATCTCTGGAGACATTTTTGCTTGACAATCAGTGTGTTTGAGTTTGGGCTACTGCAACAAAGTACCATAGACTAGGTGGTTTACACAACAAAAGTTTATATCCCACAGTTCTAGAGGCTGGAAAAAAATTCAAGATCAGGGTACAAGCATGGCTGGGTTCTGGTGAGGGCCTTCTTTTTGGTTTACAGATGATTGTCTTCTTGCTGTGTCTTTTCACAGCAAAGGGCAGAGAGAGAGGAAGGAAGCTCTCTCCTGTCTCTTATTAGAAGGGCCCTAATCCCATCCTGAGGGCTCCACCCTCATGGCCTAATTATCTCATCTCTAAACACCACAATGTTGAGGATTTGGATTTCAACACATAAATTTTGGGGGAATACAAACATCCATAGCATAGAGGTGCACCTGGCATATAATGGGTAGAGGCCAAGGATGCTACTAAGTATCCCACCATGCACAGAACGTTACAAAGAACCCCCCACTACAAAGAATTATATGGCCCCAAGTGTCAGTATTATTGCTGTCAAAAACCATGATCTAGTCCCTATTTTTCCCAAAGTAGAATTATACAGTAACTCTGATTGGGAATTTTTCAGCTTGGGCTGAATATGTTTAGAGATCTAGTACTAGCTCACTGTTTCACTGGCAGTTTGTTCCACTACTGAATAAATCCTAGCTTAGTAGCTTGTTCTTGGTGCCCCCAGAATACTGACTGCATATTCTCACATTGCTTCATAATTATTTTATTGTGTGTGTCTCATCTATTCCAGGTTGAGCTCCTTAAGGGGCTGAGCCTATTTCAAATTCATCTTTGCATTTCCAGCCTGGTACCATAGTGGCAGGTACCAAAAAGATTACTTAATAAAAATTAAATGAATAAACAAGTGAATGAAAGGTTAGAGGTCTTGCATTTCAAGTTACACCATATTTCAGGACTAGAAATCTAACACTTAGGTTCAATTCTATCCGATTCTAGTTTTTCTCTTGGGCTGGAGATGGGAGGACAGATCCCATGTTTCCTCTGACTCTACCTTGCCGTTTGCCCCTAAGCTATCTTTGTGATTTTGGGAAACTATATGTACTCTTTCTTTGGATTTCCTGTTTTTTCCTTTAGAAATAAACTTCCTATAAAGGTGCCAACACTGGGAGCAAATGGAAAATATTTTATAATCAACAAGTTTAATTTGCTAAGTGCTTTGCATTAAAATTATTGAAGTGAGTTGGGCTGGCCAATTCCCAAACTGAGAAAGAAGCACCCTCTCAATCTTGCTTTAAATGGCCATGAGCCACTGGACCACTGAGCTTAGATCAATATTGGAAGGAAGGATAGAGCATGGAACCAATTCTCCCATGGGATTGAGAAGGCCAGAGTAACTGGCCACACTTTTCCAACTCTAGTTTTAAGTAGGCAAATAATAATGCAATTCACATTTATAAAGAGCTTATATGGGCCTTATGCACCCATCCCACCTTTTAAAAAGAAAATGTGGGAAGAAACAATTTGTTGGGTTTTTTTAATTTCAGAATATTACAGGGGTACAAACATTTTGGGTACATGGATTGCTTTTGTATTGCTTGAGTCAAAGTTATAAGTGTGACCATCACCCAGATTGTGTACATTATACCCATTAGGTGTGATTTCACCCATCCCCACCTCTTCCCTCCCACCTGCATGATTTCCATTGAGTTTTACTTCCATCTGTGCACATGGGTGCTGATAAGTTAGTTCTAATTTAATAGCGAGTACATGCCATGTTTGTTTTTCCATTCTTGCAGTACTTGGCTCAGGAAGATGGTTTCCAGTTCTATCCAGATTGTTGCAAAAAGTATTAATTCATCTTGTTTTTGTAAGTGTTTGTTTTCTGTTAATGGACTGGTATTTCATTTCTGACCACTATCATATAAAAGCTTCCTTAGAATTTTTATTCTGGTTTGCTTGGATTAGCATACAGGCAAAGCAAAAATTTCATCTTTGAAGGAGGTCAGGTTAGATCCAAGGATATC
>CAUYRT010099487.1:0-27568 GCA_963574885.1 Lepilemur ruficaudatus | reverse complement strand
GTCTCTACTATAAATAGAAAGAAATTAATTGGCCAACTAAAAATATATAGAAAAAAAAAATTAGCCGGGCATGGTGGCACATGCCTGTAGTCCCAGCTACTCAGGAGGCTGAGGCAGTAGGATCACTTGAGCCCAGGAGTTTGAGGTTGCTGTGAGCTAGGCTGATGCCATGACACTCACTCTAGCCTAGGCAGCAGAGTGAGACTCTGTCTCAAGAAAAAAAAAAAAAAAACAAAACTCATGGCAAGTTCTTTGGGAGAAAACCGCATACTTGGAAGAGGATATTTGCAATTCATACCAATAATGACAGATTAGAATCTGAAATATATTCTATATATACTGCAAATTCATAAGAAAATGAACAAAAACTATGTAGAGACAATTAACAAAAAAGGGA
Organism: Lepilemur ruficaudatus; assembly: GCA_963574885.1. NCBI lineage: Eukaryota > Metazoa > Chordata > Mammalia > Primates > Lepilemuridae > Lepilemur > Lepilemur ruficaudatus. The sequence continues at coordinate 27,171 of CAUYRT010099487.1, read as the reverse complement.
AATCTAGAACAAACAAAATATACACTTAGCTAAAAAGGAGAAGGAAAAGGAAAGTAGTACTAGCAATTTGAGTCTCATATATAATTTTAAAATAAGTCTAATTAAAAAGAAAATAAAAACACCAAGTTCAGCAGCAAGATCATGGAAGATAGGGCTTAAAAAGTACCCACTGGATTTGCGAATCTAGAGGCCAAGAGTGATCTTCCAGAACACCAGTGAGGCTAAAATCAGTTTGTACTACCTTGACAAATGAATAAGAAAAAAAGGAAATGGAGACAGAGCAATGACTCTCTTCCAGAGTTTGATCCAGGACAAAGAGAGATATAGTAATAGATGAAGTTGGATGCTTGCTCAAAGTAAAGTCAGTTTATTTATTAATATTTTTTCACTTTATTGTTTTACTGTGGATGAACCATTAGCTTATCATTAAGCTGAGAAGTAGCCACAAGAGGCAGAAATGTCCTGAAAGTAAGAGAGAACAGAAATGATAGAGCATGTTCTGGAGAAAGCAATCAATTGCATCAATGCAAAGTGTAGCCTTGAGCAAAAGAGTAGCAAGAATGCCTTGATTTTTAAATTAATGTGTATAGGACGACACAGAGTATGCATAAATTTGAGAGTATTCAGTAATATAAGAAAGCAAAGTAAGAGGCAAGGAGTATAAAATTAGGTGAAGGGGAAATTACTTAGATATGGCATTGTGAAAATCTAAACAATTATTAGCCCCCAACTCTATCTTAATAATATAAAAATATATATAAGGGTAAAATAAACAAGGGTTATGATGTCTTTAAGAAACTCACAGTCTACCAGGAAAAGCAAGACATAACCAAAATAATTAAAATGCCATTCATCCCTCCCTTTCTAAACACACACATACTATTTTGTTCTTTCATTTTCTAAGATTACATAGCATTCTCTGATTCTTTTTTCGTACAACATTTTTAAAGAAGGGATACATGACAGCAGCAATATTCACCAGTGCCAACATTAAGCATAAGCTCTCTTCCACAGCGTAGCACTGTGGGCTCTAGAGCAGCTCCTCAAGGATGGGGGAATGGTTCAGACTAAATGCATGAGAGAGACAAGAAGGAGGCTAAATCATTAAAGTCATTCTACTTCTCCTCCCATATCAAAACACACTTCACCTTTACGAAGAGCATTGCCCCTTACTCCCTGATGTGAAACTGATTTTATCAGAGCCAAAATATTTTAAAGATGGGCAAAATCAATCTTATTGATCATTTCTTAAACTCTGTTCCTTGAATGTGTAATATTAAAAGATATGTTTCAGAAAGGCAAATGTTTCAAATTTCTATTCTTAAACTTCACTGCAGATTATTTTCATGCTAAGCTGATTAAAACTATCATCCTTTAAATTTATTTGAAAATATTCTACCATGCAAAGGAAGACAGTCAATATTTATTTGAAATAAAGTCTGTATTACCTTTTGATTTGCAGCAATAAATGCAGAACACAATGAAATTATTACCAGTTATGATGAGAACAATATATATTTTTCTGAGACAGCAATGTTCTTCTACGCATGTAGCTAAAAGAAGGAAATCTATTACATAGTCTATGCTTCTTTTATTTTAATGTATCAGAATTAAAACCATTTCTTCAAACTCCAAAGAGATTGTAATATATCTGAGGTTAATTACAACATTGTTTTCAATATTTAATTATGTTTTCTTGTAAAGAATAAGCATTGTTCATTCAATTAACTTCACTTTATGGTTGGCACATTGCATGGAATCACTGAGGCAGAAGAAAATTTATAATGTAAGGTGGAGGTGGGAAGGAAATCCAGAGTACATAGTTCTCAGTCAGGCCAAGTCAGTTGCTCCTTTTCTACTTAGAAAAATGTCTTCAGCTTTCCATTAATATTCTTCTTTTTAAACACTGGCTGTATGTCTGATACACTCTATTTCTGGACTATGCAGTAACAAAGTGTATAAATTCACTTGGCTGCTCAGAGTGACAACTTGAATTTCTTTAATATATAGTTACTTTCTCTAAAATTAAACAATTAATAAGCCAGCAGCTATGTGAATCATAAATTATTCATACTTACCCTACCAATGAACATTAATCAATTATAAAGAGATACAGAAATTAAGACCAAGAGAAAGAGTCAACTATAGCCTTTTAATATTGAGTCTCTGCTAACTCAGTCTCTTTAAACATATTTGATTTGTATAATAACATCAATATGCACAGCTATGCTTGCTGCTCAAGTTTCCAAGAAAATAACCAATTTATGAGTATACATATGCTGTCAACCAGTAACAAGCAATACTCATCACAATTCTGTAGTCTTTGACTAAAAGGGCTTATTAGAGTTCTTTCAAATTATTGTACCTTATCAAATATTTAGTATTAACTCTCCTGGCTTCCCAAGGAATGTGAAGCACACTGAAAATCATATTTAGAATTCTTTTGTAGTTTGAATACCAATAACTTTATACCAATACATATAAAATTATAATGATCACAAAAGCAAAAAACATCTACCTGGACAATAGCCCAAGTCAGTCAGTTATGACTCACTGCATCATTAACGAACTCAGGTTCAGCAAAACATTCACAACTTACAGTCATCTAATGAGAAATTTCAACTTGCTTATCCCCAATACATAAGGTTTCTAGATTATGCAAGCACCCATTCTGATTAATTTATTTAAAATCAGTTGAGGAAAAAGCTACATTTTCTAGTCTACAATTTTACCAAGGTTATAGCAATAGAATAATATGAGTATATGGATGGCAAATAGGGTTTTAAATGGGGAGGAGAAATTAATCAGAGTAAGAAAATTGAAATAGCCATTTGGTTACAGCTATCAATCAAATGTTAGAGTCAAGTATTACCTAGGAATAGGCTTCTAACTGTTCTTCAATTGATGCTCTTCAGAAATAATGAGCTTGTTTCTCAACCCCCCAAGAACAGGAGAGGGTCATTGACAAGTATCATTGGATGTCCTATTTCACTGTTCCTTGGAAGCTACAGGTAATGGGAAAAAATAGGTTTATATTGTGAGAAATTAAGAAAAAATGCATTCTAATTTTTGTGAGTCTTTAGTTATAGTTATTTTTATTTTCTGTATCCTTGAGCATTAGTAGATAAATAACACCTATTCCCTGGACTGGTACAATGTGTTGTTAGCTTAATAACAGAGCCAAAAGCCTCAATGGGCATATAGAATATTTTGCTATTTGGGGTGGATAGGGAGCAGAACCAGGACAGCTCTACTGGTACCAGAAAAGTCCATAACTAATAGTAGTTCTCATTTAGGAGACATAAAGCTGCAAACCCCTGAAAACTCACATGCTCAGTTGAAAAATCACAAACTACATTAGTTCTTTCTTACAAAATCAAGCAACAGGTATCTACAGAGTCCTTAATCCACACTACCACTATACCAAGTGATATAAGAAATGTAGAAAAATATGTTACACAATTACTATAATCTAAAGAGCCTGTAATTTAATTAGGGGATTAATTTCTAGTAGTATAAAATAATAACACTCTAAGAAGGGATAAGTTGCATTAATAAATGATGCTACAGATATTAATAGCACTGCTACTAATAAAATCCAGACAAGGTAGATTTCTTCAGTGAATACCGTAAGCATGGTCACGTCCTGTTGGAAGTACAGAATCTCAGCCCCCACACCAGACCTACTGAATCAGAACCTGCATTTTAGCAGATGTCCAAATCCTGTGATTTATTAATACATGCAGATTCAAGTTTGAGAAGCCCCTTTTTTAGATGTTTTCATAGGAAGGATGGTACTTAAATCAGTTGTTAAACTAATGAGTAGGCCAGGAAAATTAGAGAGAAGGGGGCCAGAAAATTTCTGGCAAGTACTAAGGGGAGAACAAAAGCATAGCATGAGAGGATCTAAGACATGGCCTAGGAAGAGTTTAGCTTGCCAATTTAGCTAGGTCAAAGATTTTATTCAGAGTGGCAAAAGTGAAGTCTTGAAATATAGAAAGATCTGGTAAAGAGATGGCTTGAAAATTAAATTAAGGGGAACCACTGGGTATGTATACACAGATGAGTGCTTTTGTATTAAATATGATTCACTGTTCAGATTCCACCCTTCAGAAATGAGGAACTCAACTCCTTAGCTGCTGGAACCTCAGTTGATTTCTTCCCTGAAAATTACACTCAGCTAAAGGTAGTTGCTTCAGCTAAGTTTACACCTCTTCCTGGAGAAAGTCCCCATCCAATGCCTCATAGATGCAGGGGTCAAAAGGCCTGGCCTCCTGGTCTCAGTTGGAGACACCTTTGAACAATCATTCCAGCTTCAGTTCCCTGTAGGGTGAGATGAATTATCTGATACAAATGCAACTCGTTTTGATCTCTCTCCCTGCTCGGTTCTGCTCTTCTCATTACCTCATAGGTATTGTTCCAAGAGTTCTTCCCAATAAATTTCCTGCATACAATTCTCCACATGAAAGTCTGTTCACAAAAAAACTGATCCAATAGTATTTTTCCTCAAAAATTTACATCATTACTAAATAATGTATAATTAGTTTATCTAATAATTTTATTCTGGTATTATTCTTTGATTACTTTATTAATATACTTTATCTATCTAATATATATATATATACATTTATTAAAGGCAGATAATATGTTGTATCCTTTAACAAAAAATTCCACTATGATAAATACAGATTTGGATACCTGATATACATTTAACACATACTTTATGAATTAACAAAGTCATTTCTTTGTAGTTCATTTATGTTAAAATTTCTCTAATATATATAATGTAAGCAAATGAAAAATTTTAGAAAAGCATTTATAAACTAAGAAGTACCTATTTCAAGACTGATTTTTTTTTCCCTGGGTGTCATCCACATCAGCTCTTTCATGCATCTCTGTTACAGCACTTGGGATGTAATAGGCACTCAATAAATGTTGGTTGACTTAATGAATAAATGTAGAACAACATTTGTATAGTATGTTGCAGCTCATAAAGCACTTTAACTACATGTCTGCATTTAATTCTCTGGGTAACTTTTAGACAACAGCATTATTTGTTAATATAACAAGAAGCTAAGCACATACAGAAACACCTAAATTTTCAAAATCATACATCACCAGGTTCATCCCAGACTTCCTGAATCAGAATCTCTATGGGTTTTTCTTTCTTTTCAAACTTAAATGTGTATTAATTTCTAACAAGCACCCAAATGATGCCAATGATGAGTGGTCCACACTATGAGGAGAGAGGTGTAGAGTTAGACCAGGGACTGCAATTGTTATAAAACTCTTCAGGAAATTCTGATGTGTGGTTACTCAGATTTTTTTTTTCAAGTTATGCTCAGGTTCTACTCCCTATGACTTTGATTCAATTAGTCCAGGGCAGAGTCTGGATACTGACTTTTTTTCCCTAATATGTAGCCAGAATTGAGGACCACTGCTATAGATTTTGCTCAAGAATACACACCCATGAAATGGTAGAAGCTGGACTATACCTAGGTCATATCTAGGTCCATATCTTTCCAAAACCTCACACTAAATCCCTGGGGGTGAAATAGAATCTCTGAACAGCTCATTCATGATCAAGTTATGTTAGATCCTGGTAAGTATCTGAAATATATAATAATCACTACCACATAAGTTTCTAAAAATTGCATAGTAAAGGGCAGATATATGAATCACAAAGTGAAAAAGGGTAAACATGATTTAATTATTCTCAGAATTCCCTGGTGATATTTTCTAATCTTTAACAAGTAATTCCTCTAGGCATTCCAGAAAATAGTTCTATACATTCTTTGAGTGACCATTTCATCATCTCTGGAAACTGCACCTTTCTGACTTCCTTCTATATTTGGAGAACACACAATGGCTCTACCACTCCCCAATTCCCCTGCAAAATTCTCTCTAAAGGGCATACTAATAAAATAACTTTCTGTACTTACATTCTTACCCTTGTTTTGAACTATATCCCACAAATATTTCTCTGAAAAATTACAGTCACCCATCATGATGAGTGAGAAATATAGGCATAGTTAGCCACATGTGCATGACATCAATTTTTCAACATAATGTAGCAGGCGGTAAAGCGCAAAAATCTCAGCTGAGATCTCAGCCACTAGATGCCGCTGATGTGTCTGGTGGCCTAGGAAGTGAATTCTACAGAACTATAAAGGTTTGCATCTTGGAAAATAAAATGCTGTTACTATGGTGACCAGCTGAGATTATGGATAATGAGAGTACCATGTTTTCCACTCTCTAAGGAGCTATTGTTCTCCACATATTGCTCTATGCTGAACATTACTGACCTTCAAAATGTATCAAAATTATTGTTACTTTCCTTTCTAAAATAAAAGATATTTCATTCAATACTTTTGCCTGAGTCAGAATCTTTACATATCAGTTATTCACACATACATACATGCACACATACACAATATGGAAAGTAACCATTATTCAATGCATTTTCCTTATTGAAGTAAACAGGAATGATCGATGGTCTTAACAGTACATGACGTCATAGTTTTTACAACTTTATGTGATTCCATATTCTTTAAACTTCTCCTTCTACAAAGATAGAGGAATTTCAAAATCTAGCCCAATACATGTCATCTCTGTAATAGTATTAAATATCCAGCTAAGAATAATTATAGACAAGAGCATGTTTTCAGTGTAACCGGGGTATAAGAAATTTCCAGTTTAGTTGAGAAATAAACACAGGTATTTCTCCTCTAAAGCAAGTAGTAGATAGGAAAACAGAGTCACAGGGAAATAGAAATGTTCTATATAAAACAGTTTGGAACAGGTGTAGAAAGATGTTAAAAGGATAAACTATATTTATTGATGACTAACTCATTGTTGATTTTTTATGAGTCTTTAATTTACTATCTCCAAAAGGAAATCTATAAAATTAAGGTTCATATTTATGTATTTTTAGAAAATTAAATGTAAAGAAAAATTTTAATTGATATTGTGATATCCTATAAAAATATATGATCAAAAAATATTCTCCCAAAATAATCACTTGAATTTCCATAGCTCAAGGAAATAAAAATTAATTAATATATCTCAAAATTTAAGCGAGGGAAAAATTAATGACCAGATTTTTCATATCAAAAGGCTTTACATAATAACTAATGAATAAGAAATAGTAATAAATATGTCAGTTTTCATAATATATGATGGGTTCTCATTATCCCGGAAAACTATACCAGTCATTCCTTTTAAAAACTATCACTGAATTGCTTAAACCTAAAGTGAATTTGATGTGCCATCTCCTTGGACCTAGTTTCCAATGGCACTGAATGATTCATAGAAATCATAACTTGGTATATAGTTTCTTAACAGTAGTTGCCTCTTGTAAAAACAAATAGAAGATGGAGCTGGCAAGAATACCTTGAAATGAATGTCAAGGGACATCGTTAGAATGCTAACCTGTTATTTGAGTCATAGTTCTCTAAAATATAGGAAATTCTGAAAGTACAAGTTTGTGGCTTCCATCCAACTGTCACTTTTATGAAAAGAGATGTAACTGAGACATCAAGGAACTGTAAATAATGGCATTTACAATTATATTGTATCTTACTTTCTAATTTCTTAAGACTGCCATAGCAAAGCAGCACAAAACTAGGTTGCTTAAAGTGACAGAACTGTATTGTCTCACAGTTCTGGAGGCTGGAAGTCTGAGATCAAGTATCAGCAAGATCATGCTGTCCCTTGCCTTTTTCTAGTTTCTGCTGAATTGCTGGCAATGCTTGGTATTCCTTGGTTTGTAGCTGCATAATTCTAATCTCTGCCTTCATCATCACATAGTGTTCTCCTTTCATGTCTCCCCCTCCACTGGCCATCTTCTTTCAAGGACACCAGTCATATTGGATTAGGGCCTTCCCTACTCCATTCTGATCTCATCTCAACTAAGTACATCTGCAATGACCCTATTTCCAAATAAGGTCACATTCTGAAGTACTGGGGGTTAAGATTTTAACTATATCCTCTTTGGGGGGCACAACTTAATCCAAAGTACTCTCACAATATCAGAAAGTACTTGTTAGACTATCAGACCTAATAAAATGTAGCCATTTCTTTCTTTTGGCTTGCAAAGCTTCATAGGAGGTCATGAGATTTAAAATAGTTATCATCAGCTTTGTGCTGTCATACTGTAAGCATTAAAAATGGACTCCAATGACTACAAAGCAGGACGAGCTAAAGACCCAAAGAATACAAAAGATTGTCCTATGGTCTCTTGTGATATCAGCTTCAACCAACCAGAAATATACCTAAGTCCCATAATCTTAAGAAGCACATGACTTTTTTTCCAGTTGTCATTGGCAACTAAACACCCTATGTAGACAGACATGGGTGACATGGACAATTATTTTAAGGAAATGCCTAATGCTGGTAATAGTAATTTTGGCTTCGTATTTTACTAGGAAATATATAATATTTACATAGCACTCCCTTATGTTTCATATAGTTGCATAAATGAAGAAATTAAAACAAATTTGCAGCTTCAGAAATCCTCAGATTAACCATACAAGCTTCCAGTGCTTTAATCTGTCCAACTAAGGTATTTCTAGTTGTATTTAAGAAGGCAACTTTTTTAAACTTTCGTCATGTACTCCCATCAGATTCTCCTACAACACTGTACCAAAAGAGGGAACATCAAAGACTTTCGAAAGTTCAAAAGACCAAAAATGTGTTCACTCATTGATCCAATTATCCTTTCATTCTCATCCATGAGGACCTACCAAATTCCAGGCATTGTGATAGGTCCTGGATTTAAATGGTCTCCAGGCCTGACAATGAACTTGGCTTTGGTGCAATGTGTACTGAATCTTAACTAGACTATCAAGCTTGCCCAAATACTTATTGAATATAAAGTGAATCCTTTATATTGGAATTTAAAGAAGAATGCAAAGGGCATTGCAAAATATATATTTTGTAAATTACATTTTGATTAGTTTTCCCAACAGTGATGCTAATGTAATTTTCTTTTGGTTTTCAAGAGCAGCTTTGGATTGCTTTTGCAAATGTTTATATGAAGAAGCAAATATGCAGCCACAATTCTAGCAGCCTAATGGCAATAACCTATATGCCCTGCCAATACCACAAATTAAATATGTTCGACACTAAACCCATGATTTTCATTCTTTAACTATACTTATTTGTATGCTACTGATTTATCTTGTTGATACCATCACCTTTCCATCACCCAGGCTCAAAAACAATCTTTTCTCCCTTTTTTAACATTCTCTTCATGAGGCCTCTCATTCAATTTCTCATTTTAACTCCACAATATTTTTTTTTATCTATTCCCTCTTCTTTATTTCCACAGACACCACTCTCATTACCTCTCTTAGAACACCAGCTTTCTAAATCTTCTCCCAGCTTGTGTTTCCAGCATATTTATCTCATTGAAGCACAAATCTGATCATGATATCCCCTTAAATAAAAATCTTCTCCTTCTCCCCTTGGCCCAGAGGATAAAGCACTTTGTCTAACATTGAAAGCCTTCCATAATTGGTCTCCTATCTCCATTTCCAATCTTCCAAATGCTCATCATATCCAGAACACTATTTCAAACTAAAATAACTGCTGTTAACCTGAGTATTCCTAACCCATGATATTACTCACACTGTTTTCTCAGTGAGAATGCTTTTATCTCATGGCCAAATTCTATTGTCAATTATAATAATTACTCTTTTTATTAATTATACAAAATGAGCAACTGAGCTGATTTTTGCAACTAAATGATATACTTCCAAGTCTTTCAAAACCCATACCTTGTTTTAATATATCCAAGAAACATTAAAGAAACACAGTGTTTTCAAAATCCCATAAATTGAATGATTATTTTCAAATTTAATGTTTTTATTATAAATAGGAGAAAAATATGAATGTAGATTTTAATATTTGAAAAAATACTTAATATGTTCCTCTTTGTATTATGTAATATAAATAATATGAAGTCATAATCACTCTACTCTGAAGTATTCCACAACAGTTATTCAAGAAAGTAAAGCAAAGAGTAAAACACAACTTGCTAACAATTAGATTTCCAATTGTCATTTTGCTCACATAATTCTATGTTCATTATTCCATAGGATATTTTTATATTTAATGGCCAAATATGGTGGCTCATGCCTGTAATTCCAGCATTTTGGGAGGCTGAGGCAGGAGCATTACTTGAGCCCAGGAGTTGGAGGCTGCAGTGAGTTTTGATCGCACTATTGCACTGCAGTCTGGGAAACAGCAAGACTCACTTTCTAAAAAAACCTAAATCATACATATTATATGTAACAATATATTTAATATATAATAATATGTTTAATGTGATTGTAGAAGGAATACGTGCTTGGTATGAAGCAAGAGGAAAAATTAAATCTCCAATTATATACTGGTAAGAAATTTGACAGTTTAGATTTGCTAAATAGTCCAGAATTATTACCATTTCAAAGAAAAATTGACAATGAAAATTAAATATACAAGTGGAAACGGTCAAAGTCAAATTTATTCTTACTTTAGTATAATTATTTCAAATCAAAAATGTTTTTAAATTTTATTTTATTTCTAGTGATATTAGAACCTCTAAAGAAGTCTTTATTCGTTATGATGATTTCGTAATTTTGTTTGACGAAATTATATTGACATTCAAAGAGATGTTTTATAATTTGGCATTTTTGACATGACAGTGTGGGAAAAAAATAAAGGTTTCCTCTGAAAAACATTTTTGAGAGTTTTAGTCAAGATGGCGAATAAACGTAGTTTGACATGCACGATATGCCCCGATTACATAGTAATGACTGATAAAATATAAAAAGCAATAAAAAAATATTCACCTGGGCTCAAAACCAAGATAGACATATGTCTAAACCAGATACATAACAGGAGTCAGGACAGGGTGGCTGGGCTCCTGTACAGAACAGACAGTGGCAACTTCTGGTTGGGCTATTGACACAGGGGTTATCTAATAATCCAGAAGAGAACAGGAAGCCCAGAAACAGAGCCCTATATATACAATGGGCCTTCTGTGTCTGCAGTTCCTCATCCATAAGTTCCACTTCCATGTATTCAACCAACCATGGATCAAAAATATTCAGGCCAGGGTGGTGGTACACACCTGTATGTAGGCCCAGGTACTACGGAGGATCGCTTGCACCCGGGAGCTCGAGGCTGCAGTGAGCTACCATCGTTCCTGGGAATAGCCACTGTACTCCAGCCTAGGCAACATAGTGAGATCTTGTTTCTTAAAAAAAAATAATAAAATAAATAAATATATTTGGAGAAAAAAATAATACAACAATAAAAATAGCACAAATTTAAAAACCAACACAGTATAACAACTATTTACATAGCATATACATTGCATTAGGTATTATAAATAATCTAGAGGAAATTTAAAGTGTATGGGAGGATATGCATAGGTTATATGCAAATACTACATCATGTTATATGAGGGACTTGAGCATCTGTGGATTTTCATATCCCAGCTTGGTGACCTGGTGCCTGGAACCATTTCCCCACTCCAGTACTGAGTGAAGACTATATAGGAACTAGATATGAGATTAGGATGATCACACTGGCCATTTCGTTCTGGGGTAAACTTCCCAGCTTACACCTGCCATCTTCGTGTTTTTTCAGATTTAGCAAATATCTTGTTTGTTTTCTTGCTTTATTTTTTTCAATGAATTATTTTCAATAATTGCATTAAATTAAAATATGATATCTCTTGGACTTCCAGAGTCTACCATGCTCTGTCCAGTGGTGTCTGAAATACACTTAAAATGAATTAGGTTTGCCTAGTTTTGACTGATTTTTTTCCAGATAAAATATAAGTAGCAGCACATCTTCCAGGACAACATACAAGGACCTTAATTGTAAGTGTGCTTTGAGAGGAGTAGCAAAAGTCTCCTTCTCAACCTTTAGAGCTGCTAAGAGAAATATTTGATGTTGGGTGCTTTTGCAAGCCATTTGCATGCCAGCCAGTATGCCATGTCCCATGTTTTGTCCCATGTTTCAAACAATCAGGTTGATGATGGACATATAATGTCAACAAAATGTTTGAGAATATATGTCATTCACTATGGGGTTCTAAGGATATCACTAACTATATGAAAACCAGAACACACAAATTTACTAAAGAAACATTAGCATCTTGTTCCAACTAGAAGTTATTTTAAGAACATTCTGAAGATTACAGGTTTACAAAGAAGCTACAGGAAGTGTATTTTCATACCTCCCTGTAAAGCATGACTTTTTATTTAGATCCAACCACTGTTATTTCAAATTAAGTTCACTCATTTTCAAATCAAGTTTTATTATGCACAATTTAAAAAGTAAGCAATAGTTATTAATATATTACTAATATACTTAATATTAGAATAGCTTCAATTTAATGTTCCTGTTTGTATGTTACTAAATGCTTCCAATAAAATATGTTACAACCAAAAATAATTTGAATTTTTTTAACCAATCCATGAAATAAAACTATAGATGTCAGATATCTATTATGTTGTAGTTTAAACACAAAATTGTTATGAATGCTGCTATAAATTTAGCTTAAATATTCAAAAGATCAAGTAATCTTTGATGATAATATAAATTTTGGTGGATCACATTTATGTAGAAATGTGTGGATTTTACACATCCTTCAAAAACACTTATAAATCATTACAAATAACAAAGAAAAACCACATTTTAGCGGTATTTATAACATAACTAGAAAATAATTGACACTACAAATTTTTATGTATAAGTAGGGAACTACAGAAAAGGAAGGTTTATAAGAAGATATTCAGCCTCAGTATTAAACAAAATAAAACAACAAGAAACTCACAGAATGTGAAAGGCCATATATTCTCATTACTCTGAAAGGGAGCTCTAGAGCCATAAAGCTGGGAAAGAAATCATGACCCAACTATCCTTTCCAAAAGTACATGAAAATTCATATTATTTAAAAAATGAATAAGATAAAAGGATTGTTTAGAATACCAATTTCAATTTTTAATTATAAAATAATTATTATGCCCCTATAGAAAATGAAAGTCGGCCAGTAAGTCATGTCTACAAAAGAAATCAAAACTGCCATATAATATTTCAAAATGACAATAAAGAAAATAAGAAATATAGAAACTATAAAAGAACATAAAATTATAATTTAGAAAAACTTGAAAAAAGATGTTTGAGGAAAAGAAAAATATAAAAAGAGAGATGACAGTATTAAGCATTTAGGCAAGAATTAGAAATAAATATTACATGAGAGATTAAAGAGACTAAAATAGAAAGCAAATCAGCACAATAAATGGAGCTTTTGAAAAAATAATAAAAATAGAAAGGAGAAAAAAATTAAACCAAAAAAAGAAAGAAAAAAAAACAGAATGGTAAGGATTGGAGATACAGTGATAAATATAGAGGATAGACAAAAATATTCGATGTACACATAACACATATTCCCTAAGCAGAAAACCCACAATAGAATACAACAAATGCTAAAAACTATAGCCCAAGAAAAAGTTACAGAAATGAAAGACCTGAATCTACTTAACTGAAAAAATAGACCTACAATGGCCAATGCCAAGACATATTCTTGCAAAACCATTGAACATAAAATCTTTTATTTTCCTGGCAAAAAAAAAAAAAAAAAAAATCAAGTCCCTTAAAGGGAAAGGAAATCAGTTTTTATACTTTACAAAGGAAACACTTCAGGCTAGAAGTCAATGGAATAACATATTTTAAATACCTAAAAAAATAAAATAAAATAGAATTTATAAATTTTATACCTAGGCCAAACTTACCTTAAGCATAAAAACCTCAGACAATGTGTTATGCAATGCAAGAATTTATAGAACATTGTTCTCAGGAGTTCTTTCTGAGGATATAAAGTTAATGTGCTCAGACAACCAGAAAGTCTAAAGATTATCAACATAAAGACTAGTGGAAGCTTGGAGCCAGGCCTTGCCATTAACATAGTCAGCACCTGAGGGAGGTTAAAATGCCACCATCAACTTCAGCCTCATCCTCATCATCACCTCAAACAACATCAAACTTAGACCTGACTTGTTCCTAGTTTTGAGCTTTAAAATCTTGAACTTGTGGGAACAAATCCTTGTGTAGGTTCTGATCTAAGTTATTTATTCTGTGTACATTCATTATCCTTCTTATCCAGCTGCTCTCATGAGAAAGTTCTGCAGGTTACATGAGTTTGCCAGTTTTGTCCACTGGGCTCCTACAGAAGGCAACTGTGTTATAAACACTTAGGCTACTACACTTACACTTCAAAAATATGAAACCATTTTCTTTCTCAGATTTATTTTTACAGTTGCCATGACTTCCTAATTGTATCCTGTCTCCTTCTCTCACAGAAGATCAATTTTCAAAAAGAATGAAAAAGAGGAAAAAAATTAAGAGGAAGAGGAGGGAGGGAAGAAGGAGGAGAAAAAAGAAGAGGGGAATAGGATGGGTAAAGAGGGAGCAGTGAGGGAGAGAAGAAAGGAAGAAGAGGAAGACAGAGGAGCAGGAGAGGTAAAAGAAGGGGAAGGGCAAGGATAAAGAAGGAAGGAGGATGAAGAGGAGGAGGAAACAGAGAAGGAAGAGGAAGGGGGAGAGGGAGAGTAAGGAGAGGGAAAAGGATAATGGGAGAGAGGAAGAGAAAGGTAAACAAGGAGAAAGAGGAAGACAAGGACAGGCAAAGGGAATTGCAGGAGGAACTATGAACTCAAAGTGAGTATCTGGACAGTGACAACAATGTCAAACCTCAGGGTAACATTAAGGCCAGACACCACAGTGTAGGTGACAGAGGGACAACAGGAATCGCAGATTGTAGTAACCATAGTACAAGGCAAGGAGCAGTGTAAAGGTAATTTTAACATCCACCAAGAAGGTTTTGAATCCCCTGGAAATCTGCTATTGGAAAAAGAGACTTGGAAGGCCTGAAGTTTCAGTGGTTTAGCCAGTTGGGGCTCAGAAAAGATTAATTTTGCTATTACGTCTATCTCTTACTGTTCCTTCATGTTATTAAGCCTAGAGGACTATGGTTTACATTAGATGGAAAACCACCACAACAAAAACATTGTTATTTATACTATACCATGAAAAAGTTAACCAATGATATTAATATCTGCCAAATAAATGACTTGACACATAGTTTAACTGAATTTATTCCTATTTTTGGCATTGAAAGAAACATCCTTGTGAAATAACATAAATAACATAATTGGTACTGACAAAACTTACTGTGGCATTCTCTTTGTGTGTTTGCCAAATGCTAAAATTAACAAATTGCAGTTTTATTGTGCTGTGTCTTGTGAAATGCATTTCCCT
Source organism: Lepilemur ruficaudatus (assembly GCA_963574885.1). Classification (NCBI taxonomy): domain Eukaryota; kingdom Metazoa; phylum Chordata; class Mammalia; order Primates; family Lepilemuridae; genus Lepilemur; species Lepilemur ruficaudatus. Next base: position 11,856 of record CAUYRT010099487.1, on the reverse strand, counting down.
ACTTCCTTCCACTCCATAGGTACAGTCCACAAGTCTTAGTCCACTTTGTGCTGCTTTAACAGGCTACCTGAGACTGGGTAATTTATAGTGAGCAGCAAGGTGTTTTCTCAGAGTTCTGGAGGCTGGGAAATTCAAGATAAAGGTGCAGGCATCTGGCAGGGGCCTTCTTGCTACAATGGGCATGAGGGCAAAGAGGCAAAAAGAGGCCAAACTCACCCTTTGTTTCAGCATGAATTTCATCCATAAGGGCAAAGCCCTGATGGACCAATCATCTCCCAAAGCTCCCACCTCCCAACATAGCCACAAGGCTATGAGTTTTGTAGTATGAGTTTTGTAGGGGACAAACATTCAAACCGTATCACCACATATGCTTAAATTTGCCTTTCCATGTACTAAATATGAATTAATGAACTACTCAATAGCAAGAATTTTCTGTTTTTTAGAAAGACATTATGTAGTAAAATCTTTGGAAAGCTCAAATTAAGCTAGAAAAAAACATCTTTTTTTAATTGATACATAATATTTGTACATACTTATAAAGCACATGTGATACTGTGTTACGTGCATGGAATGTGCAATGATTAAGTCAAAATATTTAGAGTATCCATTACCTTGAGTATTTATCATTCCTATGTGTTGGGAACATTTTAAGTCCTTTCTTCTAGCTATTTGGAAATATACAATACATCATTGTTGACTATAATCACCTTACTCTTCTATCAAACATTGGAACTTATTCCTTCTATCTAAATTAGTATAGCCACTACGGAAAACATGGAGATTTATCAAAAAACTACTAAAAATAGAATTACCATATAATCCAGAAATCCCACTACTGGGTATTTAGCCAAAGGAAAGGAAATCAGTATATCAAAGGGATACATGCACCCTTGTGTTTATTGAAGCACTATCCACAACAGCAAAGATATGGAATCAACCTAAGTGTTTATTATGGATGAATAGATAAAGAAAATGTGGCATATATATATATATATATATATATATATATATATACACACACAATGGAATACTATTTGGTCATGTAATTATTTTAAAAATGAAAATAACTAAATGAAATACTCACATAAGACTCACCTGCATGTATACCTATTATCTACTGAAAATATCATTTTATAAACATAACTAATATTTGCAGAAAACTGATTATAAATTCTCAGGTAATTTCTCTTTTCCAGAACTAAAATACTTACAATATGAAGCAAATTCAGTTAGCATTAGACACTACCAGTTAAACAAGCTTGGCAGAAAAAAATTGCTAAAATTCAGAAAATATTTGAAAACTAAGAAGCATATGGTATGATTTATAATTTTAAATAAATACAAATGTCTCTTTTTAGAATTATATAGGCTTATATTTCCATATACAGAAACTAGAAATTTGGGTTAAGTGTTGTTTCCCAAAGAAAACAAAAATGTATTACTAATATTTGAATAAGGATAACTATATATCTCTTTGTTCAAAGACATTTTTGCAAAACTCTTGAAATTTTACAAAAAGGAAAAGGAAAAAAAATCATACAATGATACCTTTACTGAAGGCCAGATGCTACTTCAAACTACCATTTATTAAATGACTTCTGTATATTTGTCATACTACTGGGTGCTTTGCTACCCAGTTTATGTCAAATCCAAATAGAGCTTCTCATTTCAACTTTTCAAATAGAGTGATTAAGATTCAAAGTTTTAAATAACGTGTCCATATTCGAACAGGTTGTAGGTGTCAGAACTAGAATTTCAATGCAGACGTGTCACAGATAAGCCCACACTCTTTCTACTGTGCTATACAACTATCATGATTTATTTCATAATAAAATTCAATTTTTTTAAATTTCAGGTACTTTTGCCTAAAAGAGGCTGCTGTTTCAGACTTTTAGGTACATTTTACAAGAGTTAATCCTAAATAAACTTGGCCAGAAAAATCTCTAAGTCAAAGAAGACACTCTTTATGGAAATGGAGGAATAATAAAACAATGATGATACAATGGAGTCTGGTCTCCAGAAGATGCAATTACTTTGAAGAGTTTCCTCTATAAGAGCAATAGAGTCATTATTGGTGGCCATTGTTAGTGAAGATATCAGCTATCTTGTTAGTTACCTACTTTTCACTGTAAAAGAGCATCTTTACCCCAGGCCAGAGAGTCATCATTTACTAATCAGTGATTTCAGGTTCTTATTTTGTCTTTTATCATAGTGTCCTAATCCTAGAAAAAAATTAAGAGTTGTAGAGTCAGACAGACCTAGATTCAAACCCTGGTTGCCTCACTATTTGGAGCACAGGACATTGGAACTATTATTCAATCATTCTCAGTTTTTGTTTCATCATTTGTAAATGGGAAAATTAATAGGTATTATGTAGAATTGTGCTGAGGATTAAAATAGCTAATTTATGAAAGAGCTTAGCCAATCCTGGATTCATAGCAGGTACTCAATAAAATTTAGTCACCTATCTTTCTGCATTTTTTCTTTCTTTTTGTTTTAACATCATAATGCTTAGCAAAGTATAATTTTCAAAAAGTTATAAGCATAACTCACATGTAAAAAAAAGAACACATGCCAAAGATTTTATTCTACCTATTAATTAATGAGGCATCCAGTAAAGATGCTAAGATTGGTTCAAAAAAAGAATCTGAAAAGCAAGGATATATATTGGCAGTCAAGAATAGTGAAATGAGTTTGCCAATGGATGCAAGTTGGTTAATATAAATTCTTTTAAAGTATTATACTTTAATGTTAGACAATAAAATGTAGTATTGGGGGTTATATTTTTATGGGGTAAAAATCAATTGTTTCTCTACTGGACAAAATTTGTTTGCCTTGCTGTGGACAAAAATCATCTGCATTGCTATTAGTTTTCTACAAGCTAACTTCTACCCCCACTGTGCTGTAAAATAGCTTAGTCAATAAAAAGTTAATCAAATGTGCACAGTCCTTTACAATCAAATAATCCCAGACGTTCCATTAGACAATGCCTAGGCCTTCTCTGAAAGAACACCCAGTAACCTCTTTTGTACATTCACAAATCTTGGGCATGTTATATAAAACACAAAGCTCTGGTTTTTAATCCTATCTCAGTTTCTGAAGAAATTATTCCAAGACTCTATCTCTACAAACACGTTTTTAACATTTTAGGTAAACTAAAACATTTATTTCTTAAAGTTTTTCTAATGTATTTATATTTTCCTCTTTCTGTGTCTTCCTTGTCTGTTTGGAAAGTGTTTCCATTACAGTGATTAAAAGAATCTGCTCCAGATGTACTTCTGGCTTCTCGTTATTAATAAGTAGCTGTATGATCATGGGCAAGTCACTATTGCTCTCCAAGTCTCAGTTTTCTCCTCTGAAAAATGGGTACAGTTAAAGGCATCTACTTTATTGAATCATTGTAAGGGTTAAACGAGATAACACGTGCAAAATTTTAGAACCAGTTCTAGAGCATAATAATCTAATTTCCTAAAGAGATGAAAAATGAGGAAAACATTCATTGAGCCTTTGGTTGTAGAGTAGCCACCAGGTGAAAATGGGAAGGAAAGCAAGTAATAAAAACTTCTGAAAATTGATAATAATTATAAATGTGATGATGAAGTACACTTGAGGACCAGATCAAGATTGTGGTTCAAAAATCAAAAAGTACATTTATTGGTTTCAGACTAGCAATTTTCTTTTTTTAATTTAATGGCTCCATGCATTTTCACCTGGCAACTTCAGTTCTAAAATAGAGAGAAAGATACTTAGAGCAAAGAACTTTACTTCACAAATAATATTCACCAAAAGTTATTAGCTATGTTTATATTGTTGAATTCCTTTAAAAATGTAACTATATAGATTACGTTGGTAGTTTATTAATTTATGGAATGAAATATAATTCTAACTCAAGTGTCTTTCTTTTGCTTCTTTTTAAAGACATACATATTAAATATCTCACTCCTTTATAGCCAAGAGTGTTCAAAGGTAGAATGGTCCAGTTTAGAATATAATGAGTACTCAGTCCCCAAATGAGAATGGTGCAGGAGTATGCTTAAAAATATTATAAAGTTACTTCTAGTTTTGTGGTCATGAAACATACTCTGCTGCAGTCTAGAACCAATGTGTAACAGGTCAAACTCAGAACTCTGAGTTTTGGGGGTTTTTTTGTATTTTGTTTTGTCTTGTAAATATTTTGCTTATTGTCCTACAAAAGTTAAGATTAGGAAAAAAACAGTCTGATGTAACCTGATGTCATTGGGAATAACACTTACATATTTATGAAAATTATTATGCTTGGGTTTCAACTTAAATATTCTATAATTGCTTAAACTTATATGACATAGTAGAATGAGTTTACAAAATAGTGTATTAACCTTTACCCTTTTTAAAAAATATGTATATAAAACTTCAACAAAAACACACAAACACATTGAATGCAACAAAGTATATTATTGTCAGAGATGACTCATGAATAATGAAAGTCTCTATTTGCCTTTTAACTCAGAAATGTACAAATACAGAACATATCTTATGTGGGGAACAAAACTTCTACATCCAAAGTCATGAAATTACCAACCAATAGCCAACAGTATAGAGTCTCATAAATTAACTGAACCATACATATGGTATTTGAATTACAGTCTTTTAATATTTTACTACATAATTAAGCTGCAAATATGTAGTATTTATGTAATTCCATGGTTTGAAATTTCAACCCAAGTTAGGAAAAGTTTTACACTATATATTATTTACCCAACCACATTTTATTTTGGAAAATAGTTGTGTTTAAAGCAAAAAATTATAGAGCAATCTAACATGGGGCAAAGTTTTAACTTACTTTGAACACTATGTATAATAAAAGTTTAGAATAAATTATTAACTACCTATGTTAGACACTGCCAAAATTAGCAGTTACAAGAAACAAATGCAGAACTTTCATTGTATTATAATTTAACCAGAAAAGCTACTGAAACTCTTTTTCCAGTTCATTCATTTAATCTAAAACTTTTTTGAACTCTTAGAGAAAGCAATATAAAATGTGATCTGGCTCATAATTTTAAATGAATGAATGTTCAAATACCAAACTGGGGCAACTTGAGGATACAACGATGGCCTTAAAGATGGAAATTAAATAAAATGAGAAGGAAGATACATCTTACCAGTTTTAACATGTAGACTTCTAAAGCTACATTTTCTAATTTTTTGTCTTCTCTGAGCTTCCATAAAAAGATTTCAAAAGGCATTGTGGAATAACGTAAAAAAATGTACTACTGTGCTTAAAATTTCTTAAGAATATTATCTACTTAGGAGATAGAATCAGATACTAAGTTCAGTGAATCTGTATATAGTTACTTTTCTAAAACAGCAGACTTTTGGCTCTGTACTACCTGACAATTTCTTTGTCCAAGCCACACTAAAAATAAGTCTTTATATAATGGAAATGATGAGACATTAACTATAGCAATGTGAATGAGTACCATTATAATAAGGATTTCTCATCAACTCTTGGTTTATGTTATATTAACATATGAAAAAGCTATTTAAACATTAAAATTAATACATCATAAAACAATGGTAATACTTCATACAAAATATAGTTTTATTTGAATCAGAACCACTCACAATAGCTATGAATATCCCCATTCAAATTGCTATCATGAATATTGTATAAAACGAGAAGAATAAACTAAAAGTAAAATTAGAATACTGCTTTATAAATTATAATATGTCAAGCTAACAAATGGTAGACTTGTCACATTGAGCAACTAAATGTCTAAATGATCATTCAGCACTCATAGTGTAGGAAGAAAAAAACATTGGCTTTGTTGCCTCTAAAGCAGTTGCTCGATTTTTCATACTGTCATTCTGCTCTATTAGCAAAGCCTAACACAATTAGGTATGAATATGCAGTAATAACATGCAAATTGTTCCCTCACAATTGCCCTAAGGCAGCAGTCTCAGCCTTTCTAAGCTTGATTCCTTCTACATCATTACAGGCTTGGCATAATTCATCAGAATAAAAAATACCTCAGCCTTATTGCAAGTGGCCAGCTAGTAAAATCATCGCTAGTTGTTAACCACTCTCCCTCGATGGGTTTGTTAGCGATGCTTGTCCCTAGCTCCCTGCCACTCCTGCACTTGTACATATTTCCCTTGGGTAATGTTAGACACTACATTTGAGCCTGCCAGAACAATTAACCCTACTGTTAATTAGAATGAAATGTCAGGCGCACAGATGGTACAAGCTGGCACCCTGCCATCCCGCCAACTGCTGCTGAAAGCAGCTACCCTACTGCTGACAGCTGCTCAGCCATGTCCCAAACCAGCAGATGTCAAAACTTTCCAGCTGAGGAAGGTTAAAAAAAGCAGAGAGGAGGGGTTTCTCATCCCAGCAGTGATGATGACTGTTTTAGTGCTATTGTATCTATTACCTGTTGTCATACTGTACCAATCAAGAGTAAGTCTGTAAGCAGAGAGACACAAATTTAAAATAATGATACTAATAATCATAACACAAATAAACACAATATGGCTATAATTCCATACAGCATAAAAACAGCATTAGTGACAAATAAAATCATTGAACTTTTTCACTAAGTTCTGCATAAGTTGAGTGGCATATTTTCACGTACATTTTCAAAGAGAAGTAAAAATCTTTCAGCATTCCCAAATCAGGCCATTTAAAAGCCACAAAATATTGCCTATCTAATCTTCAGGAAAAATATTCACTTTGTTTTCAGAAATCATACCTAGGGGTGAAATTATTACTTTTCCTAGTGTCTTTCGTTGTTCATAATTTATGAACATAATTTATGACATGAAAATTTATGTTTTCCTCTACCGTTATACACACATATACAGTCACCAAAAAGAGATAACAGAACATTATCCATGAAAAATATCAAAAACTAAAGTCTGATTAGACAATAAAATCACAACTGAATACTTTTTGGTTAGAAACCAGCTTCAGAATTCTGACCTGAATGTTGTACTAATCTTGTGGCTATATAAAAAATTAGTGATCTAATTAGTTGGAAATGCAAGCTGTTTTTAAACACAAGAGGACTGGGCCATGAACCCCTTTTACTTATTTTTAACTTTCAAAAACAATTTTGTGTTATCTTATTGTTATTAAACATGGAAAGTATAGAAATGTGAAAGTAATCTCTTTTCAATTATCTAATTTTGAGTTATTCTCCTTAACAGCATGAATGCAGGTGGATATTATAACTTCAGTGTCACAAGAAATATGCCAGAAAATGTAAAGTTTATGCTTCTGCTACTTACACTTCAATCAGACATCATTTATTGATAAATTATTCATTCCATTATCACATAAGTATGCATACATACAAAAAAAACCTCACAATGTAAAAGTATTCAAAAAGAGTTTAAAATGCTAACCACACATTCTAATTAGTCAAAAAGAAACATAATACAGATACATTGACCACTTATTAACTAGGGTTTTTCTGTCATGTATAACCAAAATTAACTTATATTAAGGGGAGATTTATCAGAAAGGTATGAAATGGTTTATAGTAATTTTTTTTAAAACTGAAAGACTGACTTGGAAAGGAGAAGAGACAGCTTAGTGAAGGAGGTAGCAGAAACAATGGAGAAACTAAGATGCTAAGATAAATCAGCTCAAATAATTTTTTCTAAGAATCTAAAGTTCAATTGGACTACTTTGGTTCACATTCTCAAGTGTGGTATATGCAGTACAGCTTAATTAATGATTCCAACAATATTAAAACAAAATTTAGGTTGCTACTATCAGAAGAAGGGCAAGTGGATTCTATGTGTCAAAAACATTAGTGACAAATGACCAATAAATACTCAATGCTGAAGGATTCCATGAAGGGATGTGATGCAAATTTGGTTAAACTACAGAGATGAATATAAGCAAGGAGAAGTAAGCATTCCAGAGATGAACTTGAGAATAAATAAGATCGTTCATGGGGTGATAACAAGGCTGGATCATTTCAGCATTGAACATCTCCCTAGAACAAAACAATACCGTTAATAATGACAGTGACAACTATCACTGCTACTTCTACTAATTTTATCTACTAACTACTACATTTCTATAGCTCTTACAGTTTATAAAGTACTTTCTCCAGAGATTCTTCTTGAATTATTATAATAGCCCTGAGAAATATGCTACACATATTTAGTGATGTTTTATATATGAAGAATCAAGTGGTATATTTTAGATATAGAATCAACATATGAAAAGATTTTGTTACCAACACACATAAAGAATTTGGTGTTTGTTAAAGATAGGTTTAAGTTTGGAAAGCTAGAATTCTTTTTTCAGCTGGTAATGTTTTTCTAGAAGCAATACAAATAAACTCTTTTAAATATCATTTCATATTTCTTTATTTTATTTTAAAAATGGTATTTGAGCAACTAGCTACCAAATAAATGCCAAGCACAATTCTAGATACCAGTAATGAGGTAAATAAGAGATATCCCTGCCCTCAAGAATCTTAGAATCTATTAGGAGGACAAGGACAAATAAAAAATTTGTAAATATTGTTTATATTTGTTAGAGAAGAAATGAAATAAAGTATCATGTGGACACAAGAGGGAATGGGTCAGGTCCTACATGAGGCCATCAAGAAAGGCTCTTGGGAGTTATATGACTTTATATATTTGAAAATCAATTTGTTTTGAAGATTCACAAAATATCACAGCATACAAAAAGAGGACAAGAAAGATATTTATGGACTAAAATAAATATAAAAACTCATCAAAAATAAATCTGCCCTAAAATGCACAAACAATACATTAAACAAAATGCTTGTGGCTTGAAGGAGCCTTTTTGTAAAATGTCTCTTTGAAAGTAATATTAAAATTAGGATGCTAATAAATTCAGAGTATGTGTTCAACTGGAAAATGTTTTAATTTCAACCACATTTGGGGCTTAAAATGACATATTAAAGATGCATGAGATATAATATTAAGGTGTCTCTTGACTGCCACATAAGTTTTAATACTAAAAAATAAAATAATGCTAAATTGAAATTATGGGTATGGAAAATATCCATTCAAATATTTTTTTAGACAAAAGTAAAAATAACTCCTGTCCATTCAAAATTAAAGTATATGTGTGTCTATATATATATAATTGTATAATTTTACTGTGTCTGTTAGAATGTTAAATAAAGTTAATTATATTCTATCCACGTACCTATATTTGATTTTCTAAAAAAATGTACAATTACAATGTGGTAATTTTCTGTCTCATGCTCTTGATTTATAATAATTCAAAAAAGTTATTTGAGATATAAATGCCATTAGATATTACAGTATTTAACATTTTTTTAATTTCCAAACATATAGCAAACTCAAGTCATCCTGTTCAATATCAATAAGAAATAAGGTTAAACATATTTTTTCTGAAACTCCTGTTTCAATGGCTTTTTCATCATTCAGCTCTTACAGACAAGGGCTTATTCTTATTCTCTGCATTCATTGGTACACAGATTGCAATTTTCAGTTTGCATTTTCTGTGTCCTACAGATATAAAATTTGTATTGTATATGACACATTTAAACACATAAGTGAAATTTATTAGTTGTATTCATTATAAGAATTAATGATAAATCTTTATGAATTTATGAACCTTTATGAGTTCCTGAATTGCGTTCTCATGTAGTATTTCATACTTTCCTTATAATGCTTCAACAAGGAAGATATTATGACCCTCACTTTTCAACGAGGTGCTCTGGATCACAAAGCTAATAAGCAGAAGAGCTGAGACCAACCCAAATTTGCAACTCAAGGCCAGTGTTCTTCCTGATTTCACACCATCTCCCTGGGGAATGGACATGAAAGTCAGCATAGTATAACAGTATTATTGCCTTTTTATCAATTATGCCTATTTTCATTTATTGGAATCACATAGTAGAGACTAGCCTCAAAGAAGCAAAGCACCCTGTCATCTGTTTTTCTCAGCAACCATAATACAAGTCAAAGACCTCAAGACTGTCTGGAGAAATGAACCAAGAATTTTTAGTGAACACTTGTACAATGATTCACAGTGCAGGCATTAAATATTTAAGCAGAAATAATGTAGCTTCTGTCCCCTGAAGACTTAATAGTGCAAATACATGACAAATTTGCTATCAGAACAAATACATTTAGATTGAAAGACATGCATTTTTAGGAAAATGAGATAAGTATTGTCAGATTAAGCATAATGTCTTACTTATACCTCTCTCTTTCCTCTCGAGCCTAGGACCTCAACATTCAAGAGATGGAATAGGAGGGCGAGAGAGAGAGACAGAGAGACAGAGAGACAGGGAGAGAAAAACAGATATTAACAGAGAGGGACAGGAAGAGGAGCAATTTAGGGAACTTGGGAGGGTTATTTAGTAGACACCTGATGTCTCATTCTAAGAAGAAATATTCTAAGCAGAACTAGTCTGCCTATATGGGGACCCCTATAAAAAACCACTATTCTCCCACAATACCTGTATACTTTTATTTCATTTTGTCACACTGTCTTAATTCTATCAGAGGAGCATTCTTTAAAAAAAAAAATGATGATTTTAAAAATTCAAACATCTCTGGGAGGATTAAAATATTATTATTACTAGTAGAATAATATGACATCACTGGAAAAAATAACTTTATTACTTAGCTCAAACCCCATATTTTAAACAGGATACTGAGACCTTGAAAGTTCGAGCTATTTGCTTAAAATCACAAAGCCCAACAAAGTCAGAACTGAGACCTCAAGTCTCCTGAGTCTCCACATGAGGAGAATAACAACAGTAATAACAGACAACAGTTTTGAGCGCCCACTCTGAAGCAGCCAGTGCTCTGAGGTGATTCCTTGTATCATAACATTAAATGGTACTAGCAGGACAAGTTTTTTCATCTTGTGCTGAGCAAAGGAATAAGGACCCTTTAGGTTCTGTTTCAGGAAATGGGGAGGAGGACAAAAGAGTGTATTGACATTAAATTCAATGAGAGGAGGTCCGCGCCTATCTATGCTACACAGTGGGGTTTGCCAAAGATTTTAGAGTATTCCTTATGGTCCTCCTTTTAATGTATCTATCGATACCATTTATCCCTGCTCTCCACTGCCAAGAAAATCTAGTCAACTGCACTTTTCTTGTGTGATAAAATATTATTAGAATCTATGGCTTAAAAATCAGTGTTCCATAAGATTCTCATTATATGTTAGAAGTTCTTAACAACGTGTCATATGACTTACACTTCACTTTAAAAAAATTACTTAGAATTTCTGTTAGATATCACTTTGTTTTTAAAGTGTACAATTATTCCAAGTATTTGAAAATAATAAAAGGGGATAATCTATGATTCATGTTTGTGCTAATTTAGACTGCTGTCCCCACTCATCTAGCTAGTCTGGATTACAGTAGTTCACCCTATTTAAGAATAGGAAGAGTGGCCTTTGTGGAAAATGGCGGAATAGGAGTGCCCTCCTGGCTCTCTGCTCTCAGAGTCGGAGGTGAAATAGGCAGACTACTGCACGCGAGTGAACTCCACTTCTACAGGACCAGCTCTGCGGATCTACAGAGAACCAGCGTGGGACACAAGACCTCAGTGGAAAACAGAGGTGAATCGGAAAACTTCTCGCGAAGTAGAGAGACTGTCGGGTGCCTTAGAGAGGGAGCCCGGTTCCCGCTCTGGCCGGCCGGCCAGCATCCGTGCCCGGGTGTTTTGATTCCCCGGGGAGTCCACCCTTCCCCCACTGTGCCCCACACCCTCGCAAGCAGGGAAGTGGCTGAAGTCTGTGGGCAACAGTGGTGTAGGCAGACAGGCTGTGCTGCGGGAGGGAAAAAACTGGAACGGGAAAAACTTTAAACTCTCCGGTGTGCTCCTCTATTTGGGGAG
>CAUYRT010099485.1:0-12933 GCA_963574885.1 Lepilemur ruficaudatus | reverse complement strand
AGTCACAAGGAGCAGCTCTCAATCTGGAAGAACATAACTGGACACCAGGCAATCTCCACCAGCCATGAAATGGGTAGGTGCAGATATTTTAGATACTTGAAGATAAGATGTACTGAACCCCCCCACCGGTGGGTATGTTTCATGAGTTTGGGGGGATCATTGACTCGAGCTGTTTGCAGGTAGCCTGATGTCCGTGTCTCAGTGGCTCTCTCTGTTCCAGAGTACCCTGGACCGAAGGTTTGAAGAGGCTCAGAGGGGAGGAAAAGAGACAAAAGCAAAACAACAAAATAGCAACAATATAAATAGAGCCATTTAGTCATAAACTTTATGACTTTTTGGAGGAAGACAAATGAAAATAATTCTACTTCTGAAGGGAAATGTGTTTACTTGTCTCAAAATTGTTGTTTCTTCCTGCAATAAAAAAATAAAAATAGGGCCAAATGATACCATCTCAAGGCCATTTTTGGGAGCCTAAAATAGATGTACAAGAGTGGGAGCACACGGAATGGACAGAGGTCTGTGATCGAGGCTCTTTTCCACTAATAAGCCATGTGGCCTGGGGCAAACACCTGCTCAATTCCTTGCTCATCAAATATTATCTTTCCCACTGGATTATTGTAGGAGACATAAAATGGGGGTGTGAGCTGTAAAGTAGAACAAAAATGTAAGATGACCACTGCAATATCCGAGTCTATAAAATATTCTGTACTGATGATAAAAGCAATGCTCATCTTTCAAATGCTGTTTTCCCTAAGACTCTATGCCTGCTATTGCACAAAATAGCTCAAACCAAGAACAAAACTTTCAGTAAGCATTTTGGACTCTATCCAAAAATTCTGATTGATCCTAAATCTTGGTACTTGGAGGGAGCAGTTTCAGTTTTTCTGGGTGAAAAATAGAGCAAACTCATTAACAAGTGCCGGATGCTGTCCTCAGCCTGGTCTGGTGCGGTTCGCTAGAGGGCGCTGATGGTATTTCTGGTATGTTAGTTTGATGCTCTGAAGACAACTGATATTAGGAACTCCTGCCCACTCTGGGGAACAGTGGCTGACACCTGGAATGCAGGAACAACAGGCAAGGTGAAGGAGGGATGAGGTGCAGTTGGATGGAAGGGTCATGTTAGTGACTTATGCCGACATCCTTAGCAACCAGCACAGCTACGTCGTAAACAAGCTTGTCGTAAAGCAGCGAGTGTGAGGAGGAGCTGTGAGGGGAGGGCTAAGGCTGTCAGAGGCAAGCTGAGAAGTCAGGAGCTTTTCCCAGTACCCACTCCCCTCTCCATGCTGGCTCTAGATGCCCACACCCTTTCATGGGTTCACATCTCAGGTTCTAGAACCGAGAGAGCTATAGCTTTGGGCTCAAAGCTTCTACTCACAGAGCCGGAGGGACTGGTCTGTGTGTGTAGCAGGGGTAGGGGCTGGGGGCTGAGAGAAGCTCCGGAGCAGGGCAGCATGCCCACCCTGCTCGGGCTGCGCAGATGTTTGCAACAGGTTGGGCAGCGGCCGGAGAGCCTGGCAACAAGTTCTGGTGGGTGACATAGAGCCAGATGCAGCTCAGAACAGGCCCTGAGAGCTGGGCCAGGCTGAGAGGGGAGAAAGCCTCTTTCTACTAGAGATCATTCGAATAAATTACATTTTGAAACACTTGATTGCATCATTCCAGTTGCAATGCACATGTCTTCTGCAGGCATTTAAGGTGATGTTTGTCAAAGGATAGTCCCCAGATGCAAGAGCACCCAGATATCCTCCCCAAAGATGTCGACTTTGATTCCGTGGCTGTGCGTTGGGGCACAGGCGTGTGCATTTTCTTCTCTTTTTCTTTTTCTCCCTCAGAACTCCCTTTGAGAAAGAGGCATGTGCATTTTAAATAAGGACTCCAAATGCTTTTGAAAATTGCTTAAAGATTCCCCCTGCAGATGGATATCTTAGATGTCAAGACAGGGAGGTGGGCAAGTATTTTATGACTGAGCTTTTCAAAGTTCCTCCAATTGTACTATGTTAGTTGTTCACTCCATCAAACCTTGAGAGAAAAACGTTTTTGGGAGGGTAGAGAGTTGCATGATATTCCTCATCTCCCTTTCTCTTTTCGCCCAGTGTAATTCCTGAATTTCCAGTGAGCACTCCTAGCTGAGAGTCATGGAGATCACCTGCCTCACCCCCTCCTCCCCCCCACCGGAAACTGAAACCTCATCATCAGGCACATATTAGTTTTTTATGTTGTGTAGCAAATGACCACAAATTGAGCAGCTTAAAACACCACCCATTTGTTACCGCGCCGTTTCCGTGGTGTAGGAGTCCCGGCGTGGCTTAGCCGGCTTCTGCACCACACGGCTGCAAGCAGGGCACTGCCAGGCTGTGCTCTCCTCTGGAGTTTGGACTCTCTTCTGAGATTTCATGGTTGTGGGAAGAATTCACTTCCTCGTGGTTATAGAACTGGGGGTCTCAGCTTACTTGCTTTTTGCTGGAGGCCACCCTCAGGCCCTCCAGGGGACTCAGTTCCCTGCCACGTGGTCCTCTCCAGAGGCAAGTCCACAACGTGACTGTTTGCAGCTTTGAGACCAGCAGGAGAATCTGTCTCTGCAGGCAGCTGAGACAGGGTCTTAACGTAACCTAACCAAGGGAGTGACATCCCATCACTCTGGCCACACTGTCTATGTATTAGTTTTCTAGGGCTGCCATAACAAAATACCATAGACTAGGTGGCTTAAACAACAGACATTTCATTTTTCACACTTCTAGGGCAAGAAGTCTGAGATCATGGTGTTGGCAGGGGCAGTTTCTCCTGAGGCCTCTCTCCTTGGCTTGCCACCTTCTTCCTGTGCCTTCATGTGGTCTCCCTCTATGTGGGTCTGTGTCCCAATCCCCTTCGCTTATAAGGACACTGGTCACACTGAATCAGGGCCTACCTGTATGGCTTCATTTTACCTTAATTACCTCCTTAAAGGACCCGTCTCCAAACACGGGCACATTCTGAGGTACCAGGAGTTTGGACTTTAAGATTTGAATTTGAGGGGGGACACAGTTCAGCCCAGAGCATAGTGTGACGTGGGGTATATCAAAAAAGAAAAAAAATGCGACAACATATAGTAAGAGAAACACAAGATGCTTGGGGAAGTTCCTGGAGGGGGGCCAGAGCTGGGCTCAGCAGGTCAGGGGAGCCTTCCTGGGGGAGCGAACATCCAAGCTTGGATGTGAAGCATCCAGAGAAGCCGGCAGGAGGAAGAGGGAAGGAGCCAAGTGTCCTGGAAGAAGGAATAACATCGTGTCAGTTAGGAGTGACTGTGCTTTCAAGCGAGAGTGCACTGAATTGATCAGGAGTGATCTGAGGCAGTAGGAGTCTATTTTCCTATATTCTGGGGAGCTGGAGTAGCAGCTGCTGGCCTTGGTTCAGCCAATTGATGCCAGCCCAGCAGCCTTGCTGTTCCCTGGAAGTTTCTCTCATAGTCACAAGATAGCTGTCATCACCCTAGAATCGTTTCTGTGTTCCAGGCATGAAAATGAGAAAACGCTGTTCGCACTGTCCGTTCTTTTAATCAGGAAAGCAAAAGCTTTCCTGGAAGCTCTCAGCAGACGTGGGTCAGATGTGTCACAAATGGCTCCCTTAGCTTCAAAGAAGGCTGGGAACGGGAGTGTTTTTGCTGTCCTGGTCATTGTAGCGGGAGTGGAAGGGAGATGGGGCCCAAGAGAGGATGTGTTAGTCAATCGGCGTGGCCACAGCATTGAAAGGGCTGGCGGTGGAGGAATGAGGCTTGTCCAGAGAGCTGACAGTGGTTAGTAGAGTTGGAGGATGAACTCCAGTGGGGAAGTGGCAGGAGCAGGGATGGATCATGAGGACAGATCAAAGAGTTTGCATTTTACTTTGAAGACATTGAAGGATGTCCCAGTTATCTATTGCAGCATTGTAAACCACCCCAAACTTTGTGGCATCAAACAATGACCATTTAGTTAAGTGCACAGATTCTGTGAGCCAGGAATTCTGACAGGCACAGCAGGAGGGCTTGTCTTTGCTATATGGTGTGTGGAGCCTTAGCTCAAAGACTGAATGGCCAGAGGTGGGAGTCATTGAAGGCTTCTTTACTCACCTGTCTGGTGCCCAGGCTGGGATGGCTGGAAAGTTGGGTTCAGCTGGGATGTAGATTGGAGACCACCAGGTGGTCTCTCCATGAGGCTGGCTAGGGCTCCGCACAGTGGGCTGCTGGGTTCTGAGGGCAAGTGTCCACAGAGTGGGCATGTCAAGAGACCTGGGCTGGCGGTGCGAGGCTCCTTCTGCCCTAACCTCTGAATTCACACGGCACTTCTGCTGCATCATCTTGGTTACACACACACAAGTTGCTCAGAGCAGATCCAAGGGGAGGGGAATTAGCCACCACATCTTGTTGGGGGAGAGGAGCATGTGGACGGGAGATGTTGCAGCCATCTTTGGAAAATCCCATCTCCCTAGGGAGTGACTGAAAGGTCTTAAGGAAGGGGAGAAGTAAGGTCAGACTGTGGTTTTAGAAAGATCATTCTGGCTGCAGTTTGAGAATTAGTTGGAATGGGTGGGGAGATGTGGTAGGAGGTTGGCTGAGTAGAGATGATAGGTGCGGAATCTGGAAAGGCCAGAAAGATACTTTGCAGGTGGAATCACCAGGATTTAGGACTGAGTGAGTGAGAGACTTGAGGGTAATGGAGGAGTCAAGGTTCAGGCTTAATTAAGCAGCTGGTATCTGGTGCCATCAGCTGACACAGGAACAGAGGAGCAGGGCAGATTTGCGGGAAGACAATGGGCTCAGTTTTGAATGTTAGAATTTGGAGTTTCTGTGAGACATTCCAGAGGAGTTTAATAATAGTTGGTTATATGAGTTTAGTGTTCAGGAAAAATTTCTGATGTAGAGATGTTGATTTGAAAATCATTAATATGTAGTTGGTAATCGAGATGTTGGGAGACAATTTACCATGGAGTCAATGTGGAATGAGGAAAAAAATGGGGCTAAACAGAATTCTGGGGAGGACCAACATTTAAAGTCCAAGCAAAAGAGTCTGCTAAGGAGGCTGATGAGTGGTCAGTGGGGTAGAAGAATGTAGTAGGTTGGTAATGGCTACCAAAGATAAGTCCACATTCTAATTCCTGGAACAGGGAAATGTCACCTTATTTGAAAAAGGGTCTTTGTAGATGTGATTAAGGTAAGAGTTTTAAGATGAGGAGATTACCCTGGATTATCTGTATGGGCCCTCAGTTCCATTACAAGTGTCCTTATAAAAGAGAGGAAGAGGGAGACTACATACACACAAAGGAGATGTGATGTGAAGATGACGACAGACATAGAGTGATGTGGCCACAATCAAGGAATGCCCGGAGCCACCAGAAGCCGGAAGAGGAAGGGGATGAATTGTCCCCTAGAGCCTTTGGAGGGAAATCAGGAGAGTGTGATATTATGGAAATCAAAGAAAAGAGGATTTCAAAGGGATGAGAGGTCAAAAACTCATTCAACAAATACTTATTGTACTTCCTATGGAGCAAGCCCTGTCCAAGGTGCTGAAGACGCTGTCTTCATGGAGCTTACATCTTAAAGAAAAGGAAACATACAGTGAACAAGCAGTATTCAATGCAGCAAAGGATGAAAGGAGTTCAAGCGGATATTTGTTTTTTGTTTTTGCCACCTGATATCCTTTTACCCTTATGTATTCATTTATTTTTATTAGCACACCCTCATTTCCTTCTAGAGAGCTTCCTTCCTCATTGTGTGCAATCTTGCTCTCCTGGGACTTTGGACTTTAAGCAGAAGTACAAGAAGGGAAATAGAGCTGAACCTCATTCATCCCAAGAGCAGGGCCCTGACAAGGCTGTTGAGTAGTTGCTGCTACCTAGACCCCTGTGGCTGTCCTGGTTTCTTTGCCTTTATTCTAATCCCAATTCCCTGGCTTTCCTGATGATTCCTGCTCAATTTCTTTCTTACTAATTCTTTTTCTGCTTAAGGCATTCAGAGTAGGTTTCCACTGCTTGAAAACAGAGATTTATAACTGATACAGGCATCTGTTGTCTTTTAACCAGATTATGATTTATTGAAGAGCGTATAGGAAGAGAAGGAGTAGAGACAAGGGACAAGGAGACAGTTGCTATAATAGCTGGAGGAGAATGTGGCTTAGAAAGCATTTTTCTTTTTCTCCCTCTTCTTCCTTTTTAAATATTGGGGAGATTTACGTGTTGATTGATAGGCACCAATAGGGAGGTAGACGCTGAAGATACAAGAGAGAGGGAGAACAACTGACGGGGATGTGTCTATACCAAGAGACAACATCTACTATAGTCTGAATGCCTGTGTTTCCCCTAAATTCCTGTGTTGAAACCTTAACCCCCAGTGTGATGGCATTAGGAGGTGGGGCCTTTGAATGAGATATGTGCCCTTATAAAAGAGGCCTCAGAGAGAACCCTCACTCATTCTATCCTGCGAGGACATAGCAAAAAGCTACCATTGTATGAACCAGAAAACAAGCCCTCACCAGACACCAAATCTGCCAGCACCTTGATCTTGGACCTGTCAGTCCCTGGAACTTTGAGAAATCAATTTCTGTTGTTTATAAGCCATCCTGTCTATGGTATTTTCTTACAGCAGCCCAAGAAGACTAGCAAGACCTCCAACAGAGATCCCAAAAGAGATCTCCTACTGTAGCAGTGGGAAGGAGATGGGTATGAATGGAGCTAAGTTTGTAGGAGAGGTAGTAAAAATTATGAAGTTCCTTTCTAGTATCTTTTATTTTCTCTGAAAAGTGGGAGGCCAAGTCATCACCTAAGAGTGAGGAGGAGAGTGGTGGGATTAGTGCTTTGAGGAAAGAGGTGGTTTGAAATTGCCGCTGGAGAGTGGGAAGGAGAGCCAACTAAAGCATCTTGGAGGAAGTGACCGGCAAGACTGTGGATCCAATCTGGGCTACATACCATGGATTTATAGTGACACAATCTGTGAGGTGGTGCGGTTTTTCCCCCACAGTGCTGAGCAGCATTGAGGAGGCCAACAGGTAAAGTAATCCAGGGCTAGGCTTTTGCCAACACATTTCTGAGTCAGGTTAATCTGCTGCAAGGGAATGGAAAATGTTGTTTGGTGAGGGTAGAAGGGAAATGGTTTGGAAGCAACAGAGAGAGGGAGAAAAGGTGGGAAGTGGGCAGCAGCCCCTTGGGAGGGCTCAGGACACAGCCAGGTCCCCATTAAAGCTGGGCAATTTTAATACTCTTAGCCTCCACCTTGCCTAATGTTTTCCTGAATTATCACATCACATCCATAATGTGGGTGATCTCTCTTCTTTATCCCTGCTGATTTCCCCCTTTCCAGACTAGCATCTCTTGCTATCCAGTTGAAATATTACCAGATGCATGGCCCTCAGCAAGTTTCTTAACCCCTCTAAGCCTCACTTTCCCAATCTGTAAAATGGGGGCTGATGGTACTACCTACCCCAGAAGATGGTTCAATCACATAAGAAAATGCATGCAAATCACTTAGCACAGTTCAAGTCTGGTACACAATAGATGTTCACTTCACATCAGCTCTTATTAATGAGCATCCCTGTTGAGGCCTCCATGCCATAATAAACAACTGGTACTTTTTCTGTAACACAGGAATTTTGCTCAATATCCTCTCTACAGCTTTATTTTTTGAGGCCTCCACAGCACTACTGATTAAAATTTTGTTTATCACGTTTCTTGGGGTGGGTGTCGGGGGAGACTATGAGCATCTTCTCATTGTTCTTACATCTCCAATATTCATCCAATTATCTTTGTCAACAAACACCTGCCACAATCGCCCCATCAGCACAACTCTTCCCTTTTTTACTGTTTCTCTTCATTCCTTTTAACTGAGGCTAGTTTTAGGTCCACATTAAAACCATCATGGATTAGGCAGCAAGTACAGAAGTGCAAAGTCTTGTCTATATGGTTCATTTCCACTCAGCCACTGGTCTCCCTGGCTGGCTGGCTGGGGTGGAGGGGGGAGGAGGCACGGTAGCTGCAGCCCCTCCGTGGGGCTCGCTTGCTCCCAGGCAGAATGAGTTACACCACTCACTGTCGCAAGGCCCCATCCACCCTTTGTGCAGCCGCTCAATTTCTAGCCTAATTTGGCGGAAAACAGGACTTGCATTTAGTTAGTGAGGATCAGATTTTAAATACCCTCTCACCAAATTTTCCTTTTTTTTTTTTTGTAAGTTCATGTTTTTAAAGGAATCGACTAACTGAAAAATCCCATTTCTTCAATTTATCATCCTAGAGCACCTGGATTTGACAACTAGATTATTTAGGCACTTGTGCATCATTCTTTCAACAACATAAACTCTCCCCTCCCCTCCCCTTCCCTTCCTTTTCTTTTTTCTCTTTTCCTGAGATGAGGTCTGTCTCTCTGTCATTCAGGCTAGAGTGCAGTGGCATCATCACAGCTCACTGCAGCCTCAAACTCCTGGGCTCAAGCTAAGTGATCCTCCCACCTCAGACTCCTGAGTAGCCAGGACTATAGATGTGTGCCACCATGCCTGGCTATATTTTTTTTTAATTATGTATTTTTCACTTTTCGTGGAGATGAGGTCTCACTATGTAGCCCAGGCTGGTCAACATTATATCTCTTGAGAGCCAACTCATATTACAGACAATTCTTGGTTCTGAAGATTCAGAAGCAGCCAGGGCAGATAGGTCTCTTTCCTGATAGAAGGGAGTGGGGTGGAGTGGGTGGCCAGAAAACAGACAAGTCAATAAACCAGTAAATATCAGAATGAGGACCTGGTGTACCAGGTAGAGATTTTGCTTAATAGCAACAGAAACTGACTTTTTTTTTTAAACAAAAAGCAAAAGAAAAATTTTACTAGGAAGATATGGAGTTGCTCACAGAGTCAAAGGAAAAGCTGAAGAACCAAGATTTGGAAGCTCCAAGACTGGAATAACTTTGAGGATCTAGAAAACTGGAAGTACCCAACTGTGTCTTTTCAGCACCCCCGTCGGAATCAATGAGCTCCTACTGGTACTTCTGGGTCAGGCTGCCAGAGGGATCAGGAGTGAGCAGGTGGTTGAGTGAGCAGGTGGTTGGTCTAGCTTTAGTCATCAGCCCAACCCTTGACCAGGGTAGGACACAGATCATTTGTGTTAATAGTCCCCCCAAGATGCTCTCCACTGGATACAGTGGTAACTCCCCAGGACAAAATGTGGCACTGTTGCGAAGCAGGAGAAACAGATATTGAGCAGACAAAAAGGACAAGTGTCTCTGATTTTAAAGCAGTTTGCATAGAAGAGACCGAGGACTGTTAGCTTATGCAGGTGTTCCCAAAGTGGATGTGATTTTGGTTTACATTAACTAAATCCACTTGAGTTTCAAGGAGGTGACACCCCCATAGTTCCCTATAGTGGTGAGAATAGGATTGAAGATTTAAGTTTAATCATTTTGAGAAGGACACTGATAATTTAAAAAATGTTGAGGGAATCAGGGTAATGAAGAGTAAAGAAACTGCTTTAAATAGTCTTGAGTCCTTAAATGAGATATTAGTTGTCTCAATGTTGTGATGTATTCTAGACGAGTTAAACAGTAAGCTCCATTCCTTCTTTAAATATAATTTATTATAGAGACTTAACTCGATCAAAGACTTCATTATAGAAATAACTTTAAAATGGGCATTTTAAGCTCTGAAAATTTGCTCTTTCTGCATTTTTGTTTATTCCTCTATAAAATGAAATTGAACCAGGTCATCTTTGGTGTCTTTCCCAAGTTTTAAAATTTGGTGTTTTAAAGATCTCATCATCTTCACCAATCTTATAGGACAGTATTCTTGTAAATAATATTACCACGGTACCTTTGCTTGACAGAATTTGTTCTACATTTTTATTTTTTCCAAGAGTGCTAAATTAATCTTCATAATCTTCCTTTAAGTAGATAAAAGTCAGATGGAATTTCTTCTGTTTTGGAGACTGGGAAATGAGAAACTTGTGGGGCACGACAAGGAGAGGATACATTTCATTTTTGTCTCATGACCCTGAAGTGCATTATTCTCATGCCTTTTGTAATAATTATACATCAGACACTATTAATCATGTTGTGAGGATTATTGTCAAATAGGAAATTTGATGTGTATCCAAATGTTATCTATGGTGTAAAGTCTATTTGCTTACTTATTTGTGCCAAGGTTTTAAAAATAGTTAAGATAAAATGTAAGCATAGGAACTCGATGATGAAATCTAAGATCTTCATCTCAAGTGGAAGAAACAATTACAATTTGCAATTTAATTAGGGAAACGAAATTAAAGGAATGCAGTGTCTATTCTGCTGAATATTAAAGTTCACCGCAGAAGAAAACCTTCTGTGAAATGTAGCTGTGGCTAATTAGCTACAGTATATGGGCTGGAACAAGCGCCTTGCTCAAGGCTAGACAATGAACTCCTCAGAGTCCAGAGATCAATGATCACTTAGGAAGCGAGCACTCAGAATCACACAGCTTAGACTATGCCTGTCTGTTGCAATGTTTCACAATACACAGTGCACTCCCTTGGTTTTCTCTTCACATTCGATATGCAATTGCTTAGGAACATCATATGCTTGGGCTTATTAATAAAGAATTATTGATATGCTGACCCTGAAATGAAACCAAGGCAAAGCTGATGGATATCGGCAAACAAGCTGAGTAAATTCCCAAGGTGCTGGGCCACTACGCAGAGTTGCTAGGAGCAGCAGATCTCAGCCACTGCCTCCTGAGCCCGGACTAAAACTGCAAGTGCAGGCTGCAGACCACATATTTAGAACAGAATGATCTCTGAAAAGAGCACAGGAACAAAACCCAAGAGTCTTGGATTCTGGTCTGATAATTTTGGTTCTACCACTATGAGCTGTGTGACTTTAAACTAGAATCTTTATGTCTCTGGGTTTTATTTATTTCACCTGTAAATGTCACGATTCAGTCACTCTCCAAGGATGTTGTAAAAATATCACAGAGAAGGAGATGGGAAAATAGAAAGGTAATATGGGAAGTTGTCATTCTTCTTTAGAGCAAATCTGCATACAAGTAAAGAGATGTTCTTTCCCATCCCAGCCACTCACAGGACTGGCATGCCCCGCTTCGTAGCCGGACCTGCCCTGGCGCATCTTTGTTCTGGTGAGTGGGCACTGCTGCCGCCAGTCAGGGGTGTCAAGACAGCTGCTCTCATTTCAGCATTCCAGTGTTTACATGTGCTGGGCCCTGCTCTAGGAGCTGGAGGTAGTCATGAACAACAACAAAACCCACCAAAAATCTTCTGCTGTCACGGACATTCTAGTCAAAGCAGATCAACCAACAGCAATGAAATAAATACATAAGACATCAGGGGCTGGCGGTAAGTTCCATGAGGAAAAATGAAGCTGGTTAAAGGGTCAGACGTGCTGCTAATTTAGCTGGGGAAAGCCTCCCCGCTGAGGAGACATCTGAACAGAGATCAGAATGACGGGGACCCAGGGTCTCTGGAGAAGAGTCTCCAGGGGCCACTCTTGAGGACATTCAGGGCCCCACCAGAGAGCAAGCTGGGGTTTTCCAGGAACATGGAGGAGGGAGAGAGGAGGACATTCTGTTCCCGATGGTGGTAAGGACCAGGGGAGTGAACTGGGACGCAGGCAGGCAGGTGACAGCACAGTCTGGGTTCAGGGGTACCAGGTGGCTGGTGTGGCTGGGCTCGGAGAGTAAACACTACGCACAGACAGGTGTGTGACCGCGCGCTCCCACAGGGCCCAGGCTAGGACGCCCCGCCCACTTGGGCTCTAAGGCTCTGTGGTCACCATCTCGACGTTCTTAGTTCTTTGATCTTTGCATTTGTCTTCGGTGAGTGAAGCCCGACGGGACAGTGGAGCCTGTGCCCGGGCTTGGCGCCTTGGCTCACGCGCGGTCCTGCGTCCCTCGGTCTCCGGGATAGGTCCGGGTCACCTGCTCCTGCCTCCGCTCGGAACCGAGCCACCCTCCGCGCGCCTGCACCCTGCCTACCATTATCCTCGTGCCTGCGGGAATGTGACATTAAATAGCGAATAAAACACACCACGACAGGTCGCGAGAGACGCTTCCGAAGAAAGAAAACGCTTTTTTCCAGTTTTCCGAACAAGGGCCCAGCGTTTTCATTTTGCATTGCCCGCCTACCCCCATGCTCTCCCTGGTCAAGAATAGAGTGTCCCCCTCACCTTAAGTCTAGAACAGAGCGCCACACCCCTCTGCCGACCCGGCGGCTGCAGCTTTCTGCGGACCCTCCGGCGAAGCCGTCTGCTAAAGCGACGCTCTCGGACCTTCCCGTGGGGCCTGCTGCCCTCTGCTGGGCAGACGAGGCATTAGCGCTACCTCAAGATCCGTGAAGGAAAAGTTCCCACATCAAGAATTTGAAAACCCCATTGGAGACAATGGTTTAACCATCAGTTTTCTCCCTCTGAACTTTTGATGGCTGCTGCAGATTTGAATAACCAATTCCAAAGTGAATTGCCTTGTACGTAGGCGATCTTTGTTTCAAACCAAGCAATCTGAAACTTCAGTATCCAGATCTACTGTGTAACACACGGCAGAAACGTGACATTTTGAACAGGTAGTAATACTGCTTTATTGTGCCATCATGCAATCTTGCTTACTGTGCATGAAATGATTTTTAATAATCTTTAACAATTATTGGAATGGACCTACACATTAATGGTACCTTTGTCTAGGCTAGAGTTTAAACAACTTAATTACTTCTATTTCTGAGTTTTCTATATCTGGTGACTTTTTATTTTACTGGACATAGAGAGAAGTACCTAGGAAGTACTTCTTTAATGATTTCAAGGCAAAATAATTTAATATTTAAATATTAAATCACTGCCTCTATAATAGCCTTTCTTTTTGGTAATGAAGGTACCAAACCCATATGAAAGTACCCTTAAAAATGGTGGATTTCTGCTGTCTTTATATTTATTTCACTGTGTGTGTGGATGCGTGTGTGTGCGTGTGTGTATTTGTG
>CAUYRT010099484.1:0-88997 GCA_963574885.1 Lepilemur ruficaudatus | reverse complement strand
TAGCTCACAGCAACCTCAAACTCCTGGGCTCAAGCGATCCTTCTGCCTCAGCCTCCCGAGTAGCTGGGACTACAGGCATGCGCCACCATGCCCGGCTAATTTTTTTTTACATGTATTTTTAGTTGGCCAATTAATTTCTTTCTATTTATAGTAGAGACGGGGTCTCGCTCTTGCTCAGGCTGGTTTCGAACTCCTGATCTTGAGCAATTCACCCGCCTCGGCCTCCCAGAGTGCTAGGATTACAAGCGTGAGCCACCACGCCCGGCCTCTGCTAACTTTTAAAGATGTTGTTATAAGTGTTCTGTGTTAATTGAAACTTTTGCAGGAGCTTAATAGAAACTCAAAGGTTTCTTAAAGAATATGCCACGGCTTATGTCATCAATGATATCTTCAGAAATTGGCTTTATACCATCCTGCTGCACAGCGGCTGTGGCTTCAATTATTAATACATTCCTAGCATTATGCTCTTGTTATGTTAAAAAAAACTCTATTATATTTAAATTGAATTTAGATTTCAGCTTCCCCTTAGAACTTCTTAGCACAGTGACTCTTTTCCCTAGCTATATATTATAATTACCTGGGGAGCTTTTAAAATACTAATGCCAGGGCCTCACCCCAGAACTAATAAATCAGAATCTCTAGGAGGGCTAAAGTCTGAGCTTCAGTATATTGCTGAAGCTATGAAGGTGTTTTTAAGGTGTAGCCAGGATTTAAGCCTCTGTTTTAGCAATTTAGAGGGCACCTAAGTTGGGTCTGGCCAGGTCTGCCCAATTATCTTCAGAGGACGACACGATGGCCAGCACAACAACAAGATGCTGGTCAACTGTAATGTATAAAGCAAGCGTTTAAACTTGAATGTTTAAATCTGTTTAATGTGCAGATTCCAATTCACAACAACAAGATGCTGGTCAACTGTAACGTATAAAGCAAGCATTTAAACTTGAATATTTAAATCTGATTAATGTGCAGATTCCGATTCAGCAAGTCTGGGGCGGTGCCTGAGATGTTGCCATGTCTCAAAAACTCCCACGTGACACAAATGCTGCTCTGTGGCTCACTTTGAATACCAAGGATATAAAGCATTTGACTATTCTACTTAGTGGCTCTTTATCTCTATACTGAAATCTTAACAAATAATAACAGCTGGGCCTAACCCCTGTGGAAATTGAGCTGGACTGATTAGTCAGAACCAGACTCTCTGGGGCAAGGCATAGGCATCTGTATTTTCAAAAAGCTCCTAGGGTGAATCCCATGTACCGTAAGGCATGGAAACCAGAATGTTCTAACCTACTCTGTGTAACCTATCTTATCTAAACCAGTTGCATGTACTCCTATAAAATAAACAATTGCTAGAATTTGGGGGCTTGGATTGTGGCACTGAGGCTATTTGGGTGAGTTCCCCTAGGATTTCATTTCAGATTAAAAGTAGAGAGAAATTCAGGAAGAAGACATTGAAGAATGCATTACTGGCTCCTGAAGATATCCACTGCCATTAAAAAAAAATTATAATCATCTAAATAGTTTTACACGGTGGCATAACTCCAGTTACTAATGTAGTCATACCGAAACTAGAACACTGCCAAGAAATTTTGAATTCGGTAGGCAGAGACTGACCGGTTGATTTGTCTCTGGCTACTCTGATCGTCTGTGAACTCTTAACTGCCCAGTCCAATAAAGAATTCTTAGTGACATTGTCCACTTACCTCTCTGACACTTCCTTAGCTTCTGGAGCAACCAACCTCTTTCTCCTAGTTCCTCTCAATCTCTCCCAAGGCCTCCTCTTTCCTCCATAAGTGTTTGGTTCCCCAAGGGTCTGTTTGGTCATTCTGTAAACTATCCCAGAAGCGATCACACTCACTCTCACTGCTTCAGCTTCCAAATATGCTGATTGGGAATCCAGATCTCTAGGTGTGACCTCTTCCTTTATACCCAGATTTCCTACCAGCTTTAAAACGTCTACACTAAAATGTTTCTGAGGCACTTGAAATTCAAAGTGACTCCAATTGAATCCCACTATCTTAAGCCAAATCCTCATCATTATTTTGCCTGGGCTCCATCAGCTGCCTTGTAACAAGATTCCCTGACCCCACTAGAGCATGAAAGCAGAAGATGGTGTCCTGAGCTGGCTATTCCTTATTTCCATGACTTTACTCAGGATGCCCCTGATGCTAGTCCATTTTGCATGGCTATAAAGGAAATACCTGAGGCTGGATAATTTATAAAGAAAAGAGGTTTATTCGGCTCATGGTTCTGCGGGCTGTACGAAAAGCATCATACAGGCATCTGCTTGTGGTGAGGGCTTCAGGAAGTTTCCAATCAAGGCGGAAGGTGAACAGGGAGCAGGTGTGTCACCTGGCAAGAGAGGAGCAAGAGAGGGAGGAGGACATGCCAGGCTCCTTTAAACAACCAGCTCTCCCGCGAACTAATAAAGCTAGAACTCACTCATTACTGCGGGGAGGGCACTAAGCCATTTGTGAGGGATCTGCCCCATGACCCAAACACCTCCCACCAGGTCCCACCTCCGACACGGGGGATCAGATTTCAACATGGAATTTAGAGGGACCAAACCTCCAAACCATGTCACCCTCTGTCTAAAACTCTCTTCCCCACTTCATCTTCCTGCTAGACTGCTCCCCAGCTCTTCAAAATTTAGGCCAAATGCTACCTGCTCTTAAGCACTCTCTAAAGCCCAAGATGAGTTGGTCAAATTCTCTCCATCAAGTCTCTGTTAAATAAAGCATTTTAAACTTTGAATTGCTATTCTTTGTTTTACAAATCTCTCCTTCAACAAACCTGGAGCCACCCCTCCACTCCCCCCACCCCAGGAGAGCAATTCTACTGTTTTGTTTGTTTTTTAGCACAACTAAAGGAATTGCAAAATGAGTGGGTTGCACTAAATGGTCACTAATGTTGCCTTCTTTGAATCTCTTTGAAGAATTCAAATCTTCTTTGAAGAATTCAGCTTCATGGCTTTGTTCAATAAACATTTATTTGTTAAAGCTCAGATTGATTGCTTAGCTGCCCTAGAGAGCAACAGAATTAAGAGATGTCAATTTAGCAAATAGAAAAAACAAATAGTCATGTATTAGGATGAATTCAAATGTGTAAATGGTAGTTTTTATTAGGTAATGTGGTAGCTTCTGTATCCTTCATGCCACAGTTTAGCCCCCCGGAAAAAAAGTCTCATGTTCACCATTATAAAAGCAACTCAAAATCCATCCAAAAAAGGTGAGGCACTTTCAAGGGTATTTTTATTGCATCATGCTTTACATGGCTTTGCAGCCATTGAAGTCTGAACAATGCCAAATTTCCAAGCTAAATTCTATAAGTGGAAATGGAAGGCTATGGTTAAGTGAACAGAAATAGAACTGACAACCTAAATGCGTCAACATCCATGGAAAGTGACATCGGAAGGTTTGGTGTGCTATTACTTTTTTTTTTTTTAAGGTGAGTAGGTGTCTTAAAACTTTTAAATGTTTAGAAAGTGGTTCAGCTTGGCTTTTTTTTTAATACATAATTTTATTTTTTTTACATGAAAGAAGTTCTTTATAAGAATCAAAAGACATTGTTACTGCCTACAAATTTAAAATCATATTTATGGCTAAGAACGGGGATATCAAGAAAGACGGTGGCTATCTCCCAAGAGATATTAAAATTCAGGGATTATTATAATAATCCCAGGTATTTAGAAGAGGACCCTGGAGTGTGGATCTGATCTATCAACAAAATGGACTGCCATGGAACTACACCACTGCCCGGTTCTGCATGAACCATTTGATGACAGTCTCCTTGCTGACATCCAAAAAAAATCTCCAAATGGATTTGGTAAGAGGACAGCAGAACAGATCAGTTTAAAGTTTTCAAGCACAAAAAGATGAAAACATTCTCAGACAATTCTCCTCTATCACTCTGCATAAGGTCATTGATGTTATTATCTTCAAAATGAATTTGTGAGCCCAGAAAAAAATGTGTAGATTTTTCTATTGAAATATTTTACCTCTACTGGTGAATGACAGTCAGTAAAATTTCTGTTGAAGCAACGTTCGTTCTTCCATTTTCCCTGCTCCCAAAGCACTGTGTACATGCCTCTGTTCTAGAACACTCACGCTTATCAGATTTTGAGTCTGTTTACTTCTGTAGACTGACTTCTTTGAATGCAGGAATTTTATTTTTAATCATTTTTTTTTATGTTTAGCACCTCACCAATGCCTGAGGCTTTTGTAGATGAGGGAAAAATGCAAGTTCCCCAACACTGGCTTTTAATGTTTAACAGAACTCTGTGCAGGTTTCTTCTGAATTTAGAGATACAGATCAAAACAAAAAAGCCGAAAGAAATACAAAGCACAAGGGTATTCTTAAGTAGCTCCTTTCCCGTAGATGGTCTAAGTCTTGAGACCAGTTTGAACTGTTTTAAGCTGCCTTTTATGTACCCTTTGGTTCATTGTGATGCCACGTGGGAAGTACTTGTGTGCTTAACCTGCACTGTATGTACGCAGAGAGAGAGAGCTCTGTATCATTTGCCAGAAAGAAACTTAAGGCTCCACAAACCAGCAGGCAGTGCCGATCTTACTCTCCGAAGAGCTGTTGCTATTGCCCAGGACTGAGTGCCCGGAGGATTTCTATTTTGACTAGGAAATGAGAGCCCTGTATAAATAACTTCTAATAAACTCATCTAACTCATCAAGCTGGATCGGTCTGGATAATTTCTTTGGTCTCTAAGCACCATCTCAGTTTGGAGGGAGGTTTTTCTAAACCATCCCAGGATTTTCCCAAAACAGTGGGCCCAAGGTGGTTCAATACCAGCAATTTCATACCATTTAACCTAATAATTGTTCAACATTTAATGAATGAATATTCAATCAATCATTTCATTCCGTTTACCAGGGTTGAACTTTTCAAGAGGAAACACGACTTTCATGTTTTTATGACGTTTATAAAATGAAAGCAAGTGTCAATTCATCAATTATTAATTTGATACCATAGGAGTTGGCCCAATTTTTATGTTATACTCAAGTCAGCTCTCACACAGACCAAATAAGAATTCTGTGCCTCATTTCTTCTGATAGATGAATTTGAATTTTGTAGATTTTTTGAATATGAGAATGTTTGTTCCTAAGAACGGATTTTCATTGTGTGTGCATGTTTGTATGTCAGCTATACATAAATAGCTATTGGCTTTTCTCAATATTTCTTAAAAGTAAACAAGAAACTAAAATGGAAAAAGAAAATATCCTTCTTCTGGTGACCTCTGGAAGACATGAGATTTTCTTCTATGTTTAAGTGAGCTTTGGGGGAAGATTCCACCTCTGAAGACAGCATTAGAGAAGTTCAGACCACCCAGTAAGCTAAAAAATACCAGAATCAAAATCGAATCGGATAGAACCATATTTTTAATTGTATTATTCAAGTGATAATGTGAGAAATCCTTAATACCATTCAACAATCTGTTTCAATAATAGCTCATTCTCTGACACAAGATAGCCACATAACCATTCTAAAGAACCATTTTCACCTTTTGGTATATGTTTCTATCTCATTTCAATGACATTTTGGCTTTGAAACCACTATAATTTAGCCTAAGATCTTAACAAAAATGTACTTTCCTTGGTATAGTCGCTTCTTCTCTGAGCAATAACTTATTTCAGTTTGCTTAGGCTAACCCAATCTTGGATGTATTATTTGACCTCAACTGCTACACTAAGCGCAGTTTACTTCTAGCATAAGTGGCCAAAATGGCTTGCTGCTATGAAAAAATAATTACAGCAAGAATTTCTGCGTATCTAATGCAGAAGTTTCACTGTAGGTTGTACATGTTTAAAAATAAGAAATACATGGTATAACCTTTTTCTGAATGAAGAAAATGCTGTTGGGTTAAGTCTTCAGAAGTCATCCTCCCATCTCAGAACATTAACTAAAAGAAACGAGACAGAAAAATAGGCATTAAAATCAATTGTTATCAACATTTTCTTCAATTATTAAAGATAACTATGGAAGCATAATAGACATATAATAAACTCCGTATATTTAAAGTGTATAATTTGATTAATTGTCTCTTGTATGATACACACTCTTGAAACCATCACCACATTCAAGGTAATGAATACATCTGTCACCCCCCAAAATTTTCTTATAATCTCATCTCCCCTACCCTACCCAACTCCATTCATTCTCAGGCAGCCACTAATTTGCTCTCTGTCAGCATGTATTAGTTTACATTTTCTAGAATTTTATATAAATGAAATCATACAGTATGTACTTTTTTTGGTCTGGTTTCCTTCAATCAGCTTAATGATTTTGAAATTCATCCATTTGTTACATATATCAATAGTCCATTCCCCTTTACTGCAGAGTAGTATCTCATTGTATGAATATACCACAAGTATTTTATCCATTCACCTGTTTAGGGACATTTGGCTTGTTTCTACTCTGGGACTGTGAAAAATGAAGCTGCTATGAACAATCATTTATAAGCCTTTTTATGGACACGCGCCTTTGGAGTACTTTCTAGGAGTTGAATGGCTGGATCTTGTGGTAGATGAGTATTTATTTAGGAAACTGTCACAGCGTTTTCCAGAATACTTGTACAAATTTTACCTTGCCACCAGCGATGTAAGAATTCCTGTTGTTCCACGTCCTTGCCAACAACTGCTATGATCACCTGTTTTCACTTTAGACATTCTCATAAGTTTTAATTTACCTTTCCTTAATGATTAATGATGCCGAACATCAAATCTCTTGCCCATCTTTTTATTGTGTTTTTGTTTTCTTATTGTTGAGGTTTGAGAGTTTTTCTTACTAGATACAAGCAATTTATCCAATGTATGATTTGCAAATATTTTCTGTTAGTATGTGGCTTGTCTTTTCATTCTCTTAACAGTTTGATTGTGATCTTGACTCTGTAACAAGCTCAAATCAAGGTGGTTTGGTTGGCCTTTGTGTCAAGCACCTGTTGGGCTAGCCAGTGCATGAGCTGGGCTGTTCGAAGAGTGATGCTCCTTCAAGAATCACAAAAATTTTCACACCCATCAGGATTGTTATTATCAAAAAAAGTGAAAATAACAGGTGTTGGCAAAGACGTAGAAAAATTGGAATCCTTGGGCACTGTTGGTGGGAATGTAAAATGGTACAGCTGCTGTGAAAAACAGAACAGTGATTCCTCAAAAAATTAAAAATACAATTATCATATGATTCAACAATTCCACTTCTGGGTTATATACTCAAAAGAATGAAAAGCAGAGTCTCAAAGCGATATTTGTACACCTATGTTCAGTACTTAATACCACTGAACCATACACTTAAACATGATTGAGAAGGTAAATTGTATGTTATGTGTGTTTTACAATAATTAAAATTTTTTAACTAAAAAAAAAAAAAAAGGAACCACCAAGAAGGTGTTACCTATTGTTCTGGTCTTTGAGATTAGCGTGGGCACATAGCAGCACAGGGCAGCCAGCATGCTGAATATTCTGAATCAGATACAACACAGAGGTGGTGATACATTACTGGTTTGAAACCCAAACCACTGGGCTAGTCAATTAAGTTCTCTGGGCTTTGTGTCTGATTTCTACAGAATGGAGTAGAATAGAGTAAAATGAAGGAAGCTTTCCCTGTGTGATCTGAAAGACCAAAATAGATGCCCCTTTATCAACTAAGATGGACCCTAAGGTTAAGGACATAAAGCTACCTATGGATGAAGTGTTCCGGGAGGGAGGCTGGAATAGTAAATCTCTAAATTCCTAAGGCTAGAAGAAAAACTACACTCTTGTTAAACTCCCTGACAATAGGAGCTGTTAGGCAACTTATCAAACCCCTCCTAACTCTGATTCACAGCCCAGACCACTACAAATCTGACTGGACTGATGACTGGCCTTGCAAACATTCCTTTTTGAAAAGCAACTGCAGGTCTTAAGCCAGTTTTAACAAGTTTATAGAGGCTGCGCACAAACTGTCTTTGTGTCCTATAGTTCACCTTTTGATGTAAAGATCCAAATGGCACCTGCACCTCATTTTTAAGCTGAAACCCCGCCCCAAAGTGAGCATGGGATGTATATTACATGTATGTTTACCCACTGTGCATGTGCTCAGCTCTCTTCATAAGTATGTATAGCTTTTCCCCCAAACCTTCTGAATATATATGACTATTGTGTAATATGGTCCCTGTGAGGCACAAAACCCAACCTGCCCCTTCCCTCTTCAATGGGAGAGCCCCTTCAGTTCATAGCAGGGACTCTCTCTTCTCAGTTTGCACACTATGTCACCAATAAATCTCTCCTTTCTACTATTTAGCTGTTCAGAGTCTTGCGAAGGACATCTGATTTTTATGTGAGGTTTTCATGAGACTCAAATATGATTTTTAAACTGAAAAGTGTTATATCAAGTTGGGAGAGGGGTGGGTAGCATCAGATAAAGGGCTTTTATGTAAGGAGCCTCTATTGTTAATAAGCAAGGGTGATTTAAGGTGGACAATCTGAATGAGATGTGGTTTCTTCCCCCTTAGCTGACTGGCCATATGGGGAAGTCTATCTGAAATCTACCTTGGCATCACTACTTAATCACCTGTTTATGGTGTGACTTCTGTGACTACAGGCAAGTTATCTAATCTCTCTGAGTTTAGATTTTCTCATCTGTTAAATGGGAAAAATAACCAATAATAACCTCACAGGAGGGGGGAAAAAGTAGGTCATGGTGCTTAAAGCAGTTGACCTTGTTGCCAACAAATTTATTAATAGAAACACAGCATTGGTTAACATTCTATGTAAGTGGTTCTCACGTTTTAATGTGTCTATGAATTTCCTGAAGGTCTTGTTAAAATGCAGATAACGAAACCGTGGGTCTGCAGTAGGGCTCAAGACACTGCAGTTCCCATGCTCCCAGGTAATTCCAATGCTGCTCAGCCATGAACACATTTTGAGCAGCAAGGCACTATACCATGGCTCTCACGGTGTGGTCTACTTCTAAATAGCCTGGTCTCAATTTATGAAAAGAAAGAAAAAGTTGGAAAGTTTTAATCAAGCTCAGTTCTAAAACTTCCAGACTTTCTGGGCAATAGATACTTTAGGCTTAGACTTACCTTAAGCTTAAACAGGTTAACATCACTGTCTTACAAATGATGGAAATAACAGGCCAGAGCCGGAAGCACAGATCTAAGGTCGTAGAGCAGCAGCTCCCTCAATCCTTACACTTACCACAATACAGTGATTGAGGACAGCGTCTTAACCCAAATCCCCCCTAAACATACATACACAGGGACAGGGGACAGTGGTTGGACTCCAGGGAGAAGCCAAGGGGGGTATCATGCTTCTTGCTCATCCAGACTGCTCCTCTGAAACTTCCCAAAGGATCAGCAGTGAACACCTAGTCCACATTTTGTCAATACCTTGGAATCTAAGCAAGATTAGATGCAAAACATTCCAGGCCACCTTCACCCTGAAAATTATTTTCTTCCTTAGAAATTTAACAAAAACACTCAGACAGAATTCAGGTTGTCTTTCCTTGGCCTTTGGGTCTTTGAATCTCAGGCTTCAGTTTCTCACTAAAAAAAGGAGCCCTCCAGGAGAGCATAAAGCCAATGGAGTCCTCCTCGAAGAGCAGACAGTGGCGGTGACAGCCAACCCCCACTGCCCATGAGACGGTGGCTCCCGGAGGAATTTCTCCATAGCCATGACTAACCACACCAGCTTCCTGGGGATGTGTTATAAATGTTCCCATTGCTGCGCTGCAGCCCAGTGGGTGCTTCTTGGCTCTGTCTCTCCACATATGTTATCTTCATGGTAACTGCTCCCAAAAAGGGTTGTAACTCAAGGGAATCTCTTCACAGATTTGTGTCTGGCTTTAAAACAAGGAGCTCTCAAACATGTCAAATCAGGGAAGCAGACGGTGTCTCTATTTTGGGGTGCATTTCCCCTCTGGGTTTGTAAAGGTTTCCACTGGGAGGATTCCTCCCTTTTACATTCGTGGGCTTGATTGCTTACGTATTGGAAACCAATTCAGCATCTGGAAAAGAGCCTTTTTCAAGGTGTACAGTTTACTGAGGTTCAGGTTGAATCCATAGGGAGGGAGGCGGCAGAAGATGGGGGAGGAAAAGCATGCTTAATGTACACAGCATGTAGCATTAGTTGAATACTTCTCTTGGTTGCCATAGGAATGAGAAGACTTTTGATTTTAAATCGTGGTTCCTCTGGAGCTATGTTAAAAATGTGATGATAGATTCTTGCTATTTACTGCTACCAGCTTTTTAATCAGGAGCTTTTTAAAAAATGCAGCCCAAATGTTTGCTCTGCCAAGGGAGGTTATAGTGACCTCAAAAATGTCACTCCCAAGGTTGTAACAGCTACAGAACACGGACTTCTCCCGATTACTTTGGGTCTCACAGTTCCCAAGCTAGTGAAATACAATGCAGTTCTGTTATTTTTCTCCCCAGGAGGGATCTATGAAATACACAAAAGAGCCTGATGGTAGGACGGTAAGTAACTCAAGGTAATTATCATTATGGTGCTGTGGAAGCACATTTAAAAGTCAAACAATGGGTTTAAAACTGTTTTAAAGATTACTTTTTTAAAACATGGTGGCACATGCTTTTTTCCATCAGTCAACCCTCTAATCCTTTTTGTTGCTAATTCAAAGTTCACACATGAGAATACCAACCTGCAAGCTCAGCATTAAACACAGCACTGAACTGAATAGTGTTTACTCCTTCCTGTTCCACCACCAACTAAATACTGCATTTTTCACGTAATTTGAAAAGCTAAGGAGAAATCGAACACCTCAAAGGTTGGGCACTGTACAAAAAGCTTCCCAAGCAGCATGCCAAAATGTCACCCCCTCAGCCCTTCGTAGCTGAACCCCTGGAGCTGACTGCCTCTAGACACGTCTACCTATTCACAAATGTGATTGTTTTCAATGTATGCCTTAACATGAATGAAAGTGGGAAGATCCAAGTTCAGCTACTTGTAAACTTCTGGAAAAGGAATCGATCTGTCTAGTTTATTGTTGTATTCCCAGCAACTATTACAGTATCCAGCATGTAGTGAGTGATTAAAAAAATCATCTCCCAATTAAATAATGATGAACCAATTAAAAATGACTGAGCATTTAGATCAGGCAGCAACTGTGGACCAATCCCTGGAAGAACAGAAACTTCAGTTGCTGAGCAGTTACTCAATGTGTAATGTGTCTGCTCTGCACCAAGCCTCTATGTATATCGTGCCATTCACTTGGGCTGAG
Organism: Lepilemur ruficaudatus; assembly: GCA_963574885.1. Classification (NCBI taxonomy): domain Eukaryota; kingdom Metazoa; phylum Chordata; class Mammalia; order Primates; family Lepilemuridae; genus Lepilemur; species Lepilemur ruficaudatus. Next base: position 77,774 of record CAUYRT010099484.1, on the reverse strand, counting down.
GAAAGAGAAGATGAACTTTCGAAAATTCTGATAGAATTTGTAACTCACCCTGTAAACTTCTCGCAACAAAGCAGGGTAGTAAAATGAATGACAGATGCCTTTTTGGTGAGGGTATCTTGGCGTGGGTCCTCAATGCTCCCCTACTGTGCATGGCCCTCCGGAAAAAGAATGCACGTTGAAGAGCTCTCTGTGAAAGAGAATAGTGGTAATATCTAACACTCCTTTGGTGTGTACGATAAGCCAGGAACCATTCCAGATGATTTACACATATTAACTCATTTACATAAGTAACTATAACATAAGTTGGAGAAATAGACAAAACACTATTTCAGAGGGCCAGGTGCTTATGTGCTATCAGAGTGATGGAGTTAATGTTTCAACATATTAGATGGATGCGGTTGGGGTGAAAGGGAAGGGGTGTCCTACTCCGCCAACTCTTTGTATATATGTAGGCTGTTCAAAAAACGTTCTTAAATAATACCTAACCTAAATACTTCCTGTGTGTCAGGTTCTGTGCTGTCATTTGACCCTGACTTTTATTCCTATGCTGCACGGGTGGAAACCGAGACCTAAAGAGGCCAGCTTGCTCCGCTTCTGAGTGGCAGAACCAGGATCCCTGAGCTGATATTTTTAACTACTTTACTGCAGTACCCACCGAGTGATTGGATAACATTTCTTTGATGCTTACTACACAGCAATGAGTGTTTTGAGGCTAAATATGACAGATTTTTAAATTATGATGTTTATGAAAAATGAAAATTCAATGAATACCAACAAGGTTCTCTTTGTTTCAGAAGTCAGTCTCCCGCTGCTGTCATTGCCTTTATGAGTGAAGGGATGGGTCTTCTGTTATCTTCAATCCACTAGGAGCAGAGAATTATGATTTGGAAACCTGATACCTGCAATATGATGCTCTTCAGTGCCTTCAGGTAACAGATCCTAAAGGCATTTAGCTCTGAACAACAAATCAAACTAGGTACTGTGTCATGAATAATAATAATATTTATTGTACAAAGACATGCATCAAATATCCTTGCATACACACATAAGTACACATAAGTAAAACATTAAGTATTAATATTTAAGCATACAGAACTTGCTGTAGAATTTGTCAGTGTATTTAGAACCTAAAAAGAATGCAACAGTCACCAAAAGTCCATTTGCCATACTATTTGATACAATTCACACTACCTCCCTCCCTGTGGGCTCTCACTCTCACTCTATATTTAGTCTTATTTTTCTAATGTGCTTAGGTGGCTCAGGGGCCATATAATCCATGTAGGGTATATTAAACTTGAGGCTCTTAGAAATCATTATTCTTTATTCCTTTAATATGTCTTTTGATATTTTAGGTTGCTATCTAGATTTTTAGGAGGACTAGGAAAATGCAATTGAACTCGTGGTTAATTTGTCAGCTCCCTCCAGGACAGAGTGAAAAACAAATTATATATACACACACACACACACACAGAATTGAGGGCAATGCGGTCAGGTTAACAGTAGTTCATGCCTGTAATCTCAGCACTTTGGAAGGCCAAGGTGAGAGGATCACTGAGCCCAGGAGTTTGACACTGCAGTGAGTTATGATGATGCCCCTGTACTCTAACCCAGGCAACAGAGCAAGACCCTGTCTCAAAATAAATAAATAAATAAATAAATAAATAAATAAATAAACAAACAAGAATTGATGGCAATGAGATTTTCTTGCCAGAGGGAATATGTCAAATATCATTATTATTTATCCTAAAATTCATGTTAAAAAAGCTACTGCTGTCAACATATTTCTCCATCATTGGGTGGTCATTTGAATGCCTTCGTATTTAGGGACTTGTGACCTATAGTAAGTACAGAGTTGTTAAAGAATTCCTCATTTCTTTACTCAATATTTCCACATTTTCCTACTTCCAGATCAATTATCTGGACACTGAGATGAAGATATAATTCTTATTTTTTCTGCCAAGCAAAGAGATTTCCATATTATAAGCAAGACCAATTTACTAGAATCTAGCTGGCAGAAGGGTAAGATGACATTTGGACTCTTGTTCTTCACTCTTTGAACTGGCTCTTCCCCAATGCATTAACAGAGCGAAAGGATATTATCAGACGTGGGCAGTGATTGGAGCTAATGGATTTGCTCTGCTTGGCCTCGACCCCTGCCACGTTGGCCAGAGCCCCTCCTCCCCCAGGGTGGTTCTCTCCAGGGCAGTTTCCAGGGTAGAGGTCTTTGTGGTTTGGGTTTGGAGATTTTTCCTACTAAGTGTAGTGCAATGGGAAAAACTCCTTTGGCATAATGTTCTTGAACAGGATTTAGGAATCTGCCTCTGTACCTATAAGGCAGCTTCAGGCCCTGGTCCAAATTGAGATGTTTGCAGATTTCTGCCAGCTGAAAACCTGGTGTCTTATATATAAGCACTCAAAATGTGACTGTAGGCTTGTATGGAATAAAATTAAGCTCCTCTTCCCTGTGAGACTTTTTTTTCTCAGTCCACCTTCTCAATCCCCCAGCCCCCTTTAGCTTTCCAACTATCCTCAACACTCTATTGCGAGAACAAACTGGAAATTCATTTACTCTAAAGTAAAAATAACTAATGACGGCTTAACCTGTTTCCTTTTCCAGCGAGATTTCACTATGAATAAGGCCTTAGATAAAATGTTTGCGGAACTCCTATCATTTAAAGACAAGCTTTAATAAGCAGGGAAAGGAGAGATTTCTTTTGAAGGAGGGGTGGCAAGATAAGAAGTGACTTGCCAAGCAAAGGGAAGCCACTGCTATTGAAACGTATCTATTCCGGGGCCAACTGTCAGCAAAAATGACTATTGTTTTCTAGAGTTGTTTAGCAAGCTAGCGCTTCACCAAAGATCTTCAATCTAGGTACCCTACCAACAGATCCAAGATGTCATCACACTGTAAGAGAGCTTCCAATATTTTAAATTTAAAGCTATTTGGGTTTATTAAAAAAAAGAGAAACTACCCCAAGATTTCATGCAAGTAAAATGCAACTTTGTGTCATCCAACACAAATACAAGGCATGGTCTTCTAGAGAGCTTGGGAATATAATAAGGCAATTACATAAGAAAAATTTATTATAAAATTATAAATAACAAGAACTTCTTCATCTCTTAGCAAACAGAATAAACCCAGACTGACTTTGATGGTATGCAAAAAGCAAGTTATTTACTTAGAAATCATGTGTCCTCTCCCAGAATGTCTGGGTCTTATGTCATCCAATAGAATAATAAGTATACCCCAAAGATAAATTAATGTGAGCTGGTATCTTTACTTGCCTATAGATTTCATCATGAAATATGCTTCTGTTTTGAATTAATTGAATACTTCTGTTTGTATATAGAATATTCAAACACATCCTTTTACCAACAAACTGAAAACAGAAAAGTATACATATGCTATCTCATGTATTTTTAATAATTCTAGATTATTTGTTTCAACCTTAAAGTTCTGCACTTTTGTACTACAATCAATATAAAAGGCATGATTCTACTTTGCAATTTTTCAAAACAATTCTTTATTTATAGGTCACAGAGATATGTTAACACTGAGTTAACTTTTACAGAGCTCGTATGTCGAGGATGTTTTGGGTTGAATTATTTGGTGCTGCATAGATTTTAGTCTGAATACTTTATCTAACCTTGCCTTCTCTGATTTTATTATACCTCAGAACAATGTACAATCATAAGTGTTGCTTTTGAGTAGTTTAAAGTTATAAAACAGAGCTGAGCTGATCAGATTTTGACATTGACTTTTGAACAATACTACGCTTCTCCATCTTTAAAAATAATTTTCTCACATACATATGCCTATATGAAATTGATAACTATGTTCCTGGGAGAGTGAAATCATTTTTTGAAAATCTATTTCAGAAGCTGGTCATATGATGTTAAAGAACCCAGTGATTAATTATATAGTAAAAGGAAGTCCTTTTTTGCAAGGGAATAGCCAGCCCCTTCCCAAATACATTTCTTTAAGTTGAAATTTTTTCCTCTGAATTGTTTTTAAATCATGGTCCTTTCATGTTATTTGTTCACTTTGTGAAGTACTTTAAATTTCCCTTCCTTGGTCAACTCTCCAGAAATGACTGACTTCCAAACCCACCTCCCAGCCCCCAGGAATCAACTCTATCTTTCCCAAGTCCTTCTCCTTCTTCAATCACACCTGCATTTGCACTCACATTAATGTTTGCTCAGCAGCAACAGACCTGTGCCTTCTCTCTCCCCTCTCCCTCCCCTCCTTCTCCTCTCTCTCCCTCTCTCTCACCTATGAGTCATTACAATTTCAGTAGAATCACAATAGAGAGTTCAGAACCTGTCGCCCACACCTTACAGTAAGTGAAAGGAACCTGAAGACAGCTTTCTCCTCTTGTAAATGTCAAGTGTTCAGCATGTCTCCACTGGGGGCTGAACAGAAATGTAACCTTAACAAAGTAAGTCCTTGGGTCTGAGCAAAGCTTTGAACATTTGGAGTCCAGAGTTGACTTTCCTACAGGGGCATATGACTGCGATTGGTAGTTTTAGCTTCCTCTGTCATGAGGCTTAACTATCGGCAGCACCAGCTTGGTGTCTGATTTGCCCTGATTGGGTGGAAGAGCCCACAAGACGAACAGCAGAGACGTTTCTGGTTTGTCTCGAGGGTAGCCAGCAGAGCCGTGTATATGGTGAGAGAAGGGCGCCCGATGATCTTCTTTCCAAGGCTTCTCAAATATAGCTTCTCTTATCTGAGCCATCTGACCCCCGCGTGTTATAGCATACACCATACTAATGACCAATTCTGCTTGGTCAGCAAAGGGTGCAAGAGGGTTTTGGAAAACCCACAATAGGGCTTGCATTTGGCTATCACTATGCAACACTATGAACGGATCTCAAAGTATCTGAAAGTCCTTACTGAGGTTTCATAGGGAGAATATCAAACCAGAATAGCCTGAGGTCCCTAATCTAAGCTTCATTTTGTTGTTGGTATTATTTTGTTACGTTCAGACAGAGAGGAATGCATTTAGGCAGATTGGCATGATCTGTGCTGGAGATTTGACCAAGCAATCAGAGGCAAGGAGGCCAAGAAAGGACAGGGGAGAGGGGAGGAGTGAAATCATACGTGCCCTCTATATTTCATTCCAGAAAATAGTTCACACTTATAATTACCCACCTTGTTTTGCAGCTTAGAATAAAAGCAGCGTTGCACCAAACCCTACCGGAGCAGCCTTCGTCATTAGAAAGTACTCCACACCTTGGAGAGCCGAGGAGACATGAGAATAATTTTAAATGCAAATTAAATTGAGGGGGTAGTAGAGAAGAACACATAAAAGACAGTAAAACAAAACCTTTCAATTTTCTTAAATTAGCAGTCTAATGTGTTCTAAAGAGCAGCTCCACTCAGATCTCTTCTTAGGGGTTGCATTTCATCACAGTATAAAATGGGCAAATCCATCACTTCCCTCTGCTCAGTGCTTTTGAATCAAGATTGAAGGGAAAATTAGAAGCTGTTCATTTGGGCTTGCAGGCTCAGAAGCATTGCACAGCTTCGCTCGGTGCTCCACGGCGTCCTGTTGAAAGGGGTCAAGTGCAGGTAAGCATCTACTAACTTCAAGACTCTTCCTTTCCTGTATCTTTTTGGCTAGTTTTCCTTTGGGGAGGGGTCTCCCCAAAAATCTATGCTATATTGCATCTTTCAAAATCTGGGGAATTTCAGATAGCTTTTAAAGCTGTTTTTCCAGTGACTGACTCGCAGAAGGGAAGAGTTATTTTCAGCCTAGATGCCGGTGACTGTTCTGTGTATTAATTATAACAGGGAATGTCTAACATATGCTACCTAGAATGGCCCTTCCCTAAACTCCCCCTGTTCCCTGCCACCCTCAGACCAGCACTAGGGTAAGAACTATTGCCCTTCAGCAATTTCTAGACAACTTTCCCATTACATTAATTTTTTAGTCATTTAATATTCTATTCTGTTGTAACTGAGATTTGAGATTAGAAAAATAAATTTGTTAAGCCATACATTCATTTTTTAATGACTGTGATACTTTTCTACATAAAAGATGGGGGGTGGGCAGGGAATGGCCCTACATGATGGTTACATGTAGATTTTGATGGTTTTCTGCCAAAGTTTTACACGGGAAACCGGTAATTTTCTTCCTTCACAGGGGAGGGTGCAGAGAGGCTGAGGCTGGCGTCACCTTCCGTTGCTAAGGTAACGTGCTCTGGCCATTTTATCTGAGAAAGGAAGTCCAGTGGATGGTATGCATTATTCATCGCTGTTCTAACCAAACAATCAAAATTGTTTACTTTCACCGGGAATATTTAGCGAGATCAAAGACACTCTGGCTGAAACTGCTCTTGTTTCACTGCCGACAGTTAGCCCTTGATTTTTTTGCAGTAAGTATAATTTGCTGTTGGGGTACATTTGGGTATTTTTAAAACTTTCCTCGTACCGGACTTGATTTCTTAAATTAAAATGTGTACTGTTAGAAAGAGAAACCAAATGGATTAGCCATCTGAGCTTGATTTTAATGACTTGGTCTTTTTAATTCATTCCAAAAAATATCCTGCAGAAATAGAGATACTTCATTTGTGCGAGTATCCGGGAAAGACTACATAGGCTGGAAAAAAGAACCCCGCAGGCTGAATGTTTTTATGAAGTGTATCAGCTTTGTGACAGGCTAGGGTATGATAATGTTACAGCGATCATTGCAAGGCTGCAATAATTGTCGCAGCTCTACAAACTACAATTCTTTCTCAAAAGCAGCCTGTGCCAGGTGCAGGCAGGTGACGATCCTGTAGCACTTTATAAATTGTGCTGAAGCGAATTGCTAAAAAGGAAGGAATTGAAGGCGTTTCTACAGCAAATATGTCAGTGTGTGTCATAAATGCAAGGCATCTATGAGTGGAGGCTCGGATTCCCAGGCCATCTGCCCTGCTCCAGGGGAACCTGAACGTCCCCGGATCAATTGAGATCAACACTCACAACGGCTGATATTTAATGATGCCATTTATCAGACAGACCTTTTGAAAACTGATGGCATGTGAATTTAACAGTATATTTTCCTATTGATATAGAGCAAAGGAATACTGGTATGTTATCTCTCTTTAGCCTGGATCATCTGTTGTTGTTTTTTTTTTCTGAGTAGAATATATTACTTTTAATGAATGTTGGCTAAGTGTTTTTTTTTTTTTTTGTTAGACAATAGGAATGCTATGTTGAGGGAAGCTTTAGAATTGGAAATGTCAGTCAAATAGTGGAATGTTATAATGAAATATTCTTATTCAAACATTTTAAAGTACATATATGTACACCCTTGGCAGTCTTAAAATATTACAGATTTTTTTTCCCTCTTTACAGGCGTCCAAGTGAACATTTTCTCTACAAACTCTGTGTTTAGAACATCAAGGATGGATTACCCCAAAATGGATTATTTTCTGGATGTCGAGTCTGCTCACAGACTCTTGGATGTTGAGTCGGCTCAAAGATTCTTCTACAGTCAAGGAGCTCAAGGTAACAGCACGGGAGAAGGAGAGGAAACTCTCATTCGCATGCTGGTTTTCTATTAACAGTGCCGGGTCAGCTGTAGCAGTTTAAGCTTTGCTCTGTAGGTTCAACAACTAGTATTTCTAAACTGATAACCTCTACCAAATTGCTGCTAGAATGGAGGCAGAATATAACAGAATAAATAAATCTACACTTCCTTGATGTGGTTTAAAAAAAAATACCCAACTTTTGGTACAAGTGCCCCTCAGAAAGCTATGTTAGAAAATGATTCCCCCATTTCCTGGTGTCCAAAGCCTATGTCTGAAAGAAATCAGGAATGCTTTTCCCTTTGGAAAATCTGAAGTTGCAGCCACTGCCCTTAAGGAAATCTTGGGGTATCGTGACCCATCTGAATGGAATCCCGTCGGATTAGGGGCTCCTGAGATATTCTATAGCTGCTTTGTCTATTTCAGATGAATTCAGTTGCTGCCTCAGAGAATTAGTAGTGCACATTTGGGGAGCAGTGAGGAGCACGCCTGTTGGGCAGTGTGGCTGATGTGTACATTTTTATTACATATTTCGATTTGGTCAGTTAGGCTCCGGTTTGCTTCCTGATGACGGGTATGTCCCAGATGGCATAGGTACATGGCACACCGAGAAGGAAGACACTGTTCTTTTTTCTAAATAGACAAGCAATTAAATTCTTAGAAGTTACAATGCAGAGCTGAAAAGAAAATGCAATCAGCTTTTATGTACCTGGTATCTTTCTCTGTTAGATGGTGATGGGCACTTCACACAGGCCACTGATAATATCCTGCCTGGGCTTTCCCCGGGGACCTTCCAAATTGCTTTTACTCCCTCTCAAGCCAGTTTCTCATGGCGACCTCAGAGGCTTGCAAGCCTGCTTCCCTGCTTCCATTTCCTAGGCCATGACCCCATCTTCTTAAAGACGAAAGGGGCTGGAAATGATCTGGTGATTTGCTGGGGTCCCTGTGCTCATCAATAGGGTTCAATCAATCAGCAAAGGTGATGCAATAACTAATTCTCTTCATCACTCTGGGTGTCGGGAGTCAGCACTGCTACCCTCGATCACTTAGAGAGACATAAAAGTTAACTGAAGAAGGAGAAGGGTGAGAGACTGGCCAGAACCTCCAGCCCCTTCTGGGTCTGCAAAAAGAAGATGCTGGCAGTGGATGTAGAACGGGGGCTGGAAAGGAACAGGTCATGAGGCCAGGCTCAGTTCCATCACCAGTGCTGAGGTTAAACATTGCTACATCATCAGTCCCTTCAACTGGAATGAGACAGTACTGTTCTGTGGTGGGGTCGTCCACCTGAGCTGCATAGCTGTTGGCAGAGCAGACAAGGGGAGCAACAGTTAATTATAGAGAATAAAGATGGCCACTTGGTCTTGCAGTAGGGACAGTTTCAGCCTTTAAAAAGACCGTGGATGCCAGGCTTTTATGGAAGGAAAGCAGGCAGGCTGTGGGAGGCTCAAGAGATTCAATCAAGGCAGCCTGCTGCTTGTCAGCAGATGGGGCTGGGGGTGGAGTGGTCAGAATTGTCGCCATCAGTGACTGTGGTTTAGACTCCAGAGCTGGAAGGACTAGAAAATGCATGGGAGGTGGTAGCGCAAGCTACTGCTGCTCCCTGGTATAGCGTTCATTTTAGGGTACTCGGAATGACGTTCTAATCAAGGAATTCTGGGTTTACAGGAGGGGTGGGGGTTCCTGATACATCCTCTAGGTGTTTCAAAATCCCTAGACTTCCTGAGTCAGAAATCCAGGTGTAAGGCCTAGGAGTTTGCATTTTTAGCAAGAACTCCAGAGATGGTTACCTAGCCAGCACATTGGTCTAGGGACCACATTTAAAAACCCATCCACTTAGTCCAGTTTTCTCTCCTTTTACCCCAGAACAGGAACACCATCCTCAGCATTAGAGGGAGGATAATACAGTAGTCACAGTCTCTTCTGTAAAATGCAAACAGTAATAGTGACTAATTCACAAGTTGCCAAGAGCATTAATGAGATAAGGCAAAGTGCTTAAAACAGTGTCTGCCACATAAGAAATATGACATACAAGCAAATCAATAAAATAAATATCCCTGGCAAAAGGCCATCCTCCTTGTTTGAGACTTTATAAGGAAGCCACTGCCTTGCAAACAAAAAACGTGGACTGCTAAAAGTTTAAGCTATTTTTAGCAAAAACAAAAATTTAGAAATTTTAAATAAAATCAGGAACACAATGATTCATTTCTTGTCCCATCAAAACCCAACTCAGGGAAAAACTGAAAAATTGTAAAATTCATCTTGGTGCTCGCCTTCCATCTTGCCCTTCATTTTATTTTAAGGATGAGAGGCCCTCACCATCCAACACCTTCCCTGAGCCCACCACCTAGGGCCTGTCACCTTCCTTCTAGAGCTCCACTTCTCCTGTTACTTGGGGCTTGTCACTGCATTGCACGGGTTCCTCCACTGCACCTTCCTTCCACTTTGCCCAGGCTCCCCAGTCTTGCCTGCACAAACAACCCCTAAGCTGGGTAAAGGGCTCTTGGTGAAAGCTGAGTCCTGTGGCTTGCACCACTTCCATTCTAAGCCAACTGCACACATGTTAGAGTGCGTGACTCCAGCCTGTGTCCAGCCATTGGCAGAGCAGACAAGGGCAATATGATAGCCAGCATTTGGGGCAATTAGGGTCGTGTGCTATTGCTGAATCACACCATGTGACAGTTCTCTACTCAGCCAGTCCAGCCGGGTGCAGAGGACATTGGTAAGGTCGGGTAGCTTCAATTTGATCACCTCTTCTAAAAAGAAGGTCTAAGTGAAAGTACAATATGCAGTTAAGTACTTAGGCCTTGGGTGACCTAAGGCTTGGTTGGCTAACCTGCTGTGTGATTATTGCATTTTTTGAGTGGTCCATTCTCACTGTTATGCAGATATTTCTATAGGCTGATCAAGTGTTCTTACAGATGTAAATATTTTTAAAGGGCAAGGCAAGAAAATATGAGTTTCTCTCATTTTCCACATATAACCTTTATATCAATTTATTTACAAATTCCTAAAGTTCTGGGAAAACAGTACCTTCTGTATTAATAAAGCTCAAAATGTTTATCCAAAGCAACATTACTGGAATTATAATGTTCTTAATCCTATCATAGTTTTGGGTTTGTTTTTTTTTTTTCAATTTTTCTTGGAAAGTGGCAAAAGCCTGCCCCCGAGTAGAGGATATTTTTAACTAGTTAAAAGCAAGAGCAGTCCAGGAAGGTGAGAAGAAGAAAAAGAGGGAAAAAAGCAATCTATTAAATCTATTCTGAGACAGGTTCTATTGGATGTCCCTGAGGTTTTCAAAGGTCATTCATCTGTTCTGCTGAATAAAGTAGTCTGTTATATTCTTCCATCTCCACTTTTCTGTGCCTTGACCCAAAGGTGGGGAAGATCAGCCCCCTCTCTGGGGATTCTGTGGTAGAAGCATGATGTATGCAGAGGGCAGAAAAAAGCCCAGGATCATCCTGTTTGCTCCCATCATTGAAGGGGGCTTTCCTAATTAATTACTGGGCAATTTGTCAACAGTAAATCCTGACACAGAGGGAGTTCTGGGAAGGACTCCTTTAACTGAAAAGGAGACTTCATTCCAGAGGTTGGAAATACACATGGCTTCAAATATCAGCCATGCCTTGACATCATGTAAGCTGAGTTCACCTATCTTTCAGATTTCTGACAATGATGTCCCTCACACTCAACTCTACAATTTTGTAGTGAACAATTTAACGGGTAGAGAAGTTGTACAAAAATCACAAAATTAGCATCCGAAGATTTTCAGGTTGAAATGGACATTATAGATCAGTGATTCTCCTGGCCCCCTCCCAGAGCCTGTCGGGGCCAGACTGAGGCCCCAGTACTACATTTTCAACAAGCCCTTGGGTTATTCCGATAAATAGTGAAGGCTGAGAACCACCATCATGGATCATCAATCACTTGCTACTCAGAGTGCAATCACAGACTTGTGGCACCAGCTTCATCTGGGAGCTTGTTAGAAATGCAGAATCTCAGGCCCCAGCCCAGAACTGAGAATCAGAATCCGCATTTTAACAAGACCTCCAGGTAATTTATGTTAATGTTTAGGAAGCAATGATTGAATCCAGTGCACATTAGAAACACCTGGGGGCTTTTACGAACTCAAGGCTGGAGTCCACTGCAGACCAACTGAACCCGAATCTCTGGGGGTGAGCCCCACACGTGGGGATCTTTTTAAGTCCCCCTAGGTAATTCAGATGCACAGCCAGGGCTGAGAAACTACTGACCCCCCTCCCCCCATTTTGTAATAAAGGAGGTTTTAGCACACTGTGCAGCTCTTCTTGTCTGCATATCTTTTTCTACCTAGATCTTCTCCTTTAAATGAATCCAAACCATTGGAAAGGTGCAAATGGGCTTCAGAAAAGGACTATGTCTCAAGGGCTGCACTTTGCATGTTCATTGTATCTATTAATCCTCAAAGAAACTTTGGAAAGTAGGAATTATTACGCTCATGTTGCAGACTAGAAAACTGAAGATTGATGAAGTGAAGTATCTTGAAGATAGCAGTAGAGGCAGGATTTGTAGTTCAAGTATATCTGACTCCAAAGCCCAGTGTATTTTGTTTAAGTACTTAATGCCGCATACTGGACAGAGGCACCTTCTCATCTAGCCCGGCTGATAAAATCAACCCTGCAGGTCAGGGAAGGTAGCTCCTGACCAAATTACGCTTCCAGAGATGGGGCCCAGAGTGGCTCTGCCATGTGCCCAAATCACACAGCTTATATGGAGAGGATGGAGAGCTCAGCCTACCACACCCCTGCCCTTTTCACTGCGCTAGGTTTCTTTTCTCAAAGACAATCAATATCTTTGGACATTTAAATTACCTTCTAAAGGGGAAATACATTAAAATACAGCCAATTGACTAAAGTCACTAAGCTATCAAATTTATGACTCCCACTAACAATTTCCCCTCTTTTATCATTTTAAATAACTCTTGGCATTAGAACCAGGCATGGCAGTCACTGTTACTCGTCATAATGTACTTTTTCTGTCGTCTACATCATCTTGTTTAACAAAGGGAAATGCCAGTTCTGACAATTGATGAATGCCACCGTGAGCAACAAAGAGTCTCTTCGAGTTGTTTTTGGAAGTAGAGAGGAATTCATTGAAATCCCCTCTCTCAATCATTTCCCTCCAACCCTACTCCCACCTCCACACTTTGCCCACCCTGTGAAATCTGTCAGAACAGCTGGCTTTTGAGTATTTAGCTTTGAGTTAAATGTATTCTAAACCTAAACCGGGACTTCTTAGCAGGGCCCCCAGAGACAAAGACTTTGGGAGCACTCAGTTGCAAATGGTTAACAGGAGTCACCAACACAGAACATACTCGGGGTATATGCTTTTCTGTCCCTAACATGAGACCCAGCCCCACTGGAGCCTCCTCTGTGAAGCTTCGCCTGCCTTTCCTGAGCCTTTCTTCCAGAGCAGTCTGTTCACTCTACATTATAGCCATCATCATATTCTACAATTTTGCCTCCAACCCATGCTAGAATCATGAGCTCACTTAAATGGCTTCACATCTCCAAACCTCAGGTTCCTCATCGAAATAGGTACAAGGCTAGTTCTGAGTCCATAGGGGTTTTTGAGAATTAAATCAGGTATGCCCGTAACCTGTTTAATTCATTATCTGTTACTTTTGATTAACTATTCATCCTGTTGTTTTATTATTAAGTGTCTGTGACCTACCTTGACCCTGGTGATCTCCTTAAATACCATTTTCTTGATGCCTCTCAGCATCCTTAGCATACAGTGGAAACATTAAGATTTATTAGATGTCTCTATTGAACTGATGGGATGAAAATGCTTAAATCTGCACTATACAGAAAACCCTGGATTCGAGGAAAAAAGCTTGATGATTCAAGATTAGGACCTCCTAAGATCTTTAAAGAATTAAAATCTTTAGTTGAAAATGGAGCCTGCATAAGAGTGAAGGGAGGGACATGTAACAATAACACTCAAATACACAGAGGTAGGAAATGAAAGAAAGTCATCAACTCTGCTACATGTCCTCTAAGACAGAAGAAACTAAAAAAAAAAAAAAAAAAAAAATCAAAAGAGAAGAGAAAATACAGCAGGAGGAATTTAGGTATATCATTGAAAAGAATTAACCTTTTAAAATAGATTTCCAGGGGTCCCTGAGTAGTGTGTTTTGTTTTGTTTTTGAGACAGAGTTTTACTCTGCCACCTGGGCTAGAGTGCCGTGGCGTCAGCCTAGCTCACAACAACCTCAAAGTCCCTGGGCTCAAGCGATCCTACTGCCTCAGCCTCCCGAGTAGCTGGGACTACAGGCATGTGCCACCATGCCCGGCTATTTTTTTTCTACTTTTAGTAGAGATAGGGTCTCACTCTTGCTCAGGCTGGTCTCGAAGTCCTGACCTCAAACAAGCCTTCCGCCTCAGCCTCCTAGAGTGCTAGGATTACAGGCGTGAGCCAGCGTGCTCAGCCCCTGAATGGTATTCTTTTGAGAAGGGTTTTCTGATATAGAATAGTCTATAATGACTGAGTATTTATTCTGCTTAAAAGTAGAGTTCTGGAATAGGTGACTGCTCAACTTTGTGATGAACTGGAGTTCAGTTCAAAAGCTGCTCTGAGCATGTTCAGGAAATGAGCTCTGAGCTGTACCTTAATTGAGATCCCCTTTTCCCTTCCTGCTTTAGACTTTTACTGCCTAGTCCAGCCCTCACACTTTTTGGCTGATCAATCTTCAAACCAGCCACCATCACACTCCTGCTTCCAAGCAGACTCTACGGAAGGAAGCTGTAGACACCCACCTAAGCCCCACGTTGGAAACACACACTTTGAGAACCGCTCAGTAGAAGCCTGGCCATGGCGTCTCAGGAGTCTTGCTCAGGGGGTACCAGGCTGTCTTCCTTTTTCATGCCTATCCCCTGACACCTTCATATTATGGCCTTACCTGCACCTGCAGGCCTGATTTGCTCTAGAAGGACGGAGGCAAGGACAATGACAGCAAGGCAGCCCTGTCCCCATGTGGGGCATGATTGCCAACCAGTTACAACCTTTCCATTCACCAGCTGGATGTCCTCCCATGTGCCCTCAGAGTCCTGCTAGGCCCAGTATGTCAGAAATCAGCCACATCTGTCTCTCATAGCAATGCCCTGTTTTTGTTGGTTCGTTATCCAAGTAGTTTACATGTAATCATACAATTTTCCAGACACTTGTCTCTGAGAAATGCTTCAGGTGACATTTTTAAAAAATAGTTTCCAGTCATGTTTTTGTGGTCCTCAAGCCAACACCCTCTACAAGTACTTTTTTGGAGTTTGGATTTTTTCCTCTATAACTCCAGTCAGGAAGCAGCACACTGTGCTTCACTCACGGATGACAAACTACCAAGCCTACCCTCCTAACATCCCACACGTTCCATTTTAGACCTCTAATTGCCCACACCCAGGCTCTCCAAACCTGTGTTTAATACAGGGAACACTCTGTGCGAACAAGAGAATGAAGGCAGATCAAGAGAAATATTGTAGAGCTGGCCGGCCTGCCAATTTTGTAATAAGCAGAGGACCATGAAGTCCAGCCCTCTGTTTCTGGAGTGTGCCCTGGGAACAGGGCGATTCACTGCACACAGAGTCTCATTCCTGGTGCCTGCAATCTACCCACACGCAGCCTTCTGGCGCATGTCATGCCTTTGCCCCGAGCAAGGATCTGTTTGCCATGTATTGTGATCCAGGGCTCCTAGGTAAAGTAGGACATGAGGGTGCAAGGGAGAGAGAGAAAATGAGAGAACGAGAGACAGAGGAAGAAAATGACTTGAAAATAGAATGAAATAATTCCAATCAATTAATCACTCCTACTCTCACATAAGGCATATAGTGAGACAGTAAGGAGGCAGCCAGCATCAACCATGACCCAATTAGCATAAACAATTCACAGGTGCTTGGGAAAGAATTTTCGCTCCTCATTTACCCAAAAAAATCTGTTTTCTCAAAAATTTCAGTACCACTCTCTGTGCCTGTGCTGGCAGAGGCAGGGATAGCTCGTCACTGTCAGCTCATGGTCAATACCACTGTTATTATTTTTAAGAATTTCTCAGTAAGCAATTGGACACACACACACAAAAGCACTGAATGTTAAATTGAACTTCTAAAATATGAGGACTGAACAGAGAGTTGTCTTCACTATCTATGTGTCTCTTTTCAATTATAAAAGCAAAACAAGGGTAATGTTAAAATCTTTGGCAAAATAAAAAGGGAGAGTAAAATCAATCCTACACAACTATTTAAGTTTTTCATATTTACTTTCTGTCCCTTTCATATACATTTGGAATTTTACAAGGTTACAATTATGACACATACAAAATTGGAGGATGTAAATGAAATAATTTCCCACATCGGCTGGAAAATGTCATAGTGTTTTAGAACTTGGATCTTAGAGTCACCATAGTTCTGCGTTGAATCTTTGATTTCCCTTTCTAGCTTGTGAAGTTAGACAAGTTATTTAATCTCTCTGCTTCACTTTTCCCTTTGGAATGCAAACTATAGAATAAGAATTCTTAACCCAAAGGATTATTTTGAAGAGTAAATGAAACAAATGGAGTTTCACAAACTATGGTACAATATATGATTTTCAGATAATACAAGAAGACTTTCATAATAATACTGTATTTATTTTATTATGTTTTGGAAAAACATAAATAGAAAAAAAATAATTGAATTATAAAAATATATAGCTAGCACTGCATACCTATGGACTACTGCTTAGAACAAACACTGCAAGAAAAAGTAAGCTAATTAATGTCCATTTGAGGAATAACATTAAGCAAATAATACTATTAGATAGCACCTAGTTATAGCAAAATGCATAATAGTGAGATAGGAATGACTAAAGTTTGGAAACTGAACAAATAAATATAAAGCACGAAGCAAAATGTTAAGCACATAATACATGTTTAATAAGTGTTAGCTCTTATGTTAATTATGCTTCAATTTTGTCAAGCCTTGGGGGAAAGTGGCAGGACTTCATTCAGGTTCCCCAAGAGAGAGACTCCCACCTGCCTCATCTCTTCCTTTCTCTGATGCCTTTCCTTCCTAATTCAAATTTCTAAGCCCTTGGGCGATGTGAAACAGTCTTAAAACACAGGAACAAAAAAAAGCAATACAACTTTGATTTTAACATAAAATTGCTATCAGATTCCAAAAGAATCCTCCTCTTTGTTCTACCACTAGATAACATTAGCTAAACTGTGCTGATTTCCTCTGAATGTATAGCAAACTCTAATTTATCAGAGATGTACTTCTGTTTCCAAGTTGGCATCCAAGGTGAGATGGCAATCGCTTGCATTTGACTTAGATTTAGGGAGAAGAATAAAGAATATTCTGGGCAGTGTGGAATGGCATGTGATAAGGCATAGATATAAGTATGAAGAGTGTGATAAATCAGGGAACTCTATGTGTTATGCTAGGCCTAGGCAGAGAGGTTATATGGTAGACACCGGGGATGGCAAGAGAGGAGGCTGGAATAGTAGGCAGGAACCCAAGCATGCATAAGGAGTATCAAAGGTGATACTGAATCCACCAAAGAATCTAATACAGAGATCCATTATCTGTTTTCATAAAGATCAAAAACATGGAGGGCAGACTGGGGAGAAAGGCAAGAGGCAAGGAGAGCCATCAGGAAGCTAGTGCAGCAATCCAAGCAAGAGTAAAGACAGCCTGAAAAGGAACAGGGTGAATTCAGAACGGGAGAGGACTCTAGAGATATTAATAAGATTCTTTCCAGATTAAGTAGTGACAAGGTGAATAGGCAGAAAGTGAGAGGTGTACTCAGAATGGTACCCAGATGTTATCCTTGCCGCTCACTGAGAGAGGAATCTTAGGAGAAGGATCGAGATGGATCAATTTAGAACATATTGAATTTGAAGATCCTATGTAATAACCAAGCATAGATTACCAGTATGGAATATATTCTATGGGTCTAAAACTTTGTATAGAGATCTTGGAAAACCATTTAAAATATTCTATGTTCCTAGTTATTTCCTAAAATAAATTTACTAATGTGTTTGAGATCTGTTTCTGAATATGTGGCTCCACTGGGCCTTTAATTTTCCTTTCACATTATTTAGAAGATTGGGAGATTGTTTAAAGAACACATATTTTCTAAATTAAAAGCTTTTTGCTATAAATATGATGTTTTCTCCCTAGCAGTAGTACTTAAAATTAATAGTCCATTTGAAGTATTCATGTGAACCAAATGTTTGATGTTACCAGGATTATTTCAAATTTTGGCTTGTGTTTTCAAAATAAGCAAAATTCTTAGTTAATACTTATACAGTCATTTAAAGAAAACGAATTTTTTAAAAAATCTAAGTGCAGCTCAATCACTTTACAGAAGTATAGCTTGTGACACAATGTTGCAAAGGAAGAGGAAAAAAAGGAATTCAGTTATAGCTGGTTAAAAATAGACCTTACTTTTTTTTTAAACCTATGCAGTAAGATCTTCTGTTCCATTTAGTTGATTATGCACTGTTGGGTGACTAAATTGGATAGGTGACAGGGGGAGAAGAAACTACTTGACTTAGCCCAATTTGAGTCTTGTCTTTGGGAAACCACACTCCAAACATCATACCACAAGACTGAATTTCACATTGTCCCCATATTTGATGTGGCCCATGTGCACTGAAGTTGCAAAAGGAAATGACAGTGAGAAGAAGATTCACACTGCCTGCCAGGGGCTTTGTATTTATTATCTGATTTGATCTGCCAAAAGGAAATTGATAAAGTACAGGTTATTATCTCCATTTTATAGGTAAAGTAATCCATGTTTTTAATAATTGAGTAACTTCTCAAGGTCACAAAGCTATCAGTAATGGAGCCAAAACTATAATCCAAAAACTTTTGATTCTTCTCACTAGTCTTGTCATCCTATATTATATTGGTGACCTTGGCGATGCTAGCATAGACATCCATGAGCAGGCATGTGGGCATATACAGATGTTCACGTATCTCCACACATTCAAAGGTAGAACCTCAATGTTGTAAGATATAAATCTGGCAATAGAGTCATTTCCTGTAATTATACTCTTAGGTTCAGCTTCTCAGAGGGATTTTTAAAACCTTATTTTTATATGGGAAACCACCAAAATGGGATGGTAGGGCCTCTGTCTCTTAGGCTGACTTGCAGGGTATGTGATTTGCTTACAATTACCAGGAGGTGGGGCAGGAAGGCATCTGCCTAAATGGCCTAGGAATACCTTATGGTACTCATAACCTGTTTTTCCCTCTTACTACCAATGTAGCTTATAATAATTATAGAAAATTTAGAAAATAGAGATAAACAACAAAGCAAAGCAAAACAAAACTCAGCTAGCCTGATCATCTAAAACTAGGTACTCTTTACAGTCTGGTGAATATTCTTATATTCTTTTTATACACATGAGCACACACATACATATTTTTTTAACCTAAATAAAGCTCCTCAGATTTATTGCCTTTTTTTTTCTGTCTTAATTTTAAAAGTAGAAGAATTCTTCCTACCTTGGGTCAGCTGATTCTAACTGATGTCTAAAATAATCACAGTTTGGGCTAAAAGAGGTCAGCCATGCTTTGTTTGTGCCCAAAGGGTGACTTTGTCAGCTGGGTTGATGTTCCTAGATCTGTTCTGCCATTATTTACTAGACAGAGACTCTGACTAATACCCTGTGATCTAATCACTGTCATCAGCCCATTTGTAGACACAACAGAATGCAAAGGAAATATCTATGGGATCTATATTGGGCAGATATTCCTTCTTAGACTCATACATTTAGGAAACATTTAGGAATTTTTGTATTTCCCCCTCAACCACAATATATCTTTATTCGTCTTGTAGATAGATGCAGCACTCCACGAGTAAGTGCCAGATATTTCTAATGATTCGTTTACCAGTATAATTATTGCTACAATAACAGGACATCAGAGCTGGAAGGGACTTAATTCAACTGGCTCATTTTATAGGTGGTAAAACTGAAGCTCAGGGAAGAAAGGAAAAACAAATATTGTTTATTGAATACCTAACATATAGCACAGCTATGCATGTTTATTTTATTCAAAACCACAAACTTATGAGTTAGATACTATTGCTCCCAATTTATAGGAAATTAAAGTTCAGAGAAATTAAAAACTGACCTAATATAACACAACTATAAAGAGGTGAAGCCAGGATTCAAACATGAATCTTTCTGACATCACAGCTTTCCCCTACAATATTCTGCCTTTCTGGAAAGAGGCAACTTTTATCTAAACCAGGCAGCTAGATAGTGGAAGAGCAGGAGTCAGAACCCAGGCTCTTGATGCCTAGTCTGAGGCTCACATTTCTACACCCTGTTATCTTGTACATAGGGTCAAATAGGATTCAAGCCCACAGCTTTTTGCCTCTGAGGTTATTCTGCAAGTAACCAAGCCCAGGAGTTTGCCACACAAAGATAAGGCAAGTCTGTATTACCTGTTTGTACAATGAACATGAATTAGAAATATTAGAACATTTGGCTTTCAAATTATGTCATTAATTACAACAACTATATTGAAAATCGACCATGTGGAAAATATAAAGTCAAAATAAATAAGGCTTAAGACTACTTGTCCTATCAAATAAGATTGTATATCTTAACCAGGAATGTTCAACATTTAAATAATAGAAAGCTGCTTGGGTTTCTGTCCAACTCAGTTCAACGTGCAAAGCCTGAGTACATTTTCCTTTTCTATATCTAGCATGAGTTAGCAGCCAGCCCCCAGCCCCTCTGTGCAGTGTCTACTTTAAGAAACCGGGAGGAAAGGAAACAAGGAACATTTGCTGTCCGCCTACCATTTGTCAGGCCCTATGTTAGGTGTTTTACATTTATTATATAATGTTTTATCCTCCCAAGGCCCAGGGAGAGAGTTTATTTTATTTCTGGTTTATGTATAAGGAAATAAAAGCTTGGAGAGCTCACTAACTTTTTTTTTTACAAGGTCTAATAAGCACTAAGCCCAGGAATAATGCCAAGGTTTAATTTCTCAGCCACAGCCTTACTTGGAGCAGGCTACTAATAATAGTTTTAACATAATAAATGTTTACTAGGAATTTTCTTTGCCAAAGACTACATGTATTATATATTTGAATCCTCATAATGACCCTAAGACCTAGGTACTATGTTAGTCCCATCTTATAGATGCACAAGAGTGCATAGATGACTCCAGATGCATGAAATCATACAACTATTATGTATGGGATTTGGATGCAAACTCAGGAAGGCTAACCTCAAAGACTGTGCTGTTAACCATTACTTCAAAATAATATGGATATTATTTTGCTTGTATATTCATACAAAGTGAAAATTACAAAGTGCCACAAGATGACCGGAGATAAAGAAAGAGGAAGATACTACGTTCTCATGGTGGCGCTAGAGTGTAGACGACAATAGAAATAGTTCAGTCATAGAGGATGGGTGGAGTTTAGACGTGCAAAACTGGGGAGGAGGAGGAAAAAAAGAAAGATTTTCCACTAGAGAGATCTGTGCTGTCATTTAATTTTTGTTTGGATCTTTTCTGCCTTAAAATTTTCTAATTGATCAATCAAACTAGTTAAGATTTCAGTTTCCGGAGAGACATAGATAGCATCTAAGTATCCACGATTGATGCTCTGAGTCCATTGAGCATCCATGGTTATTACTTATCTATTGCTGTATATCAAATTACCCTAAAACTTCATGACTTAAAACAACAAACACATTATCTCACAGTTTCTGTGGGTCAGGAATTAGGGAGTGTCTTAGCTGGCTTGTTTCGGTTCAGAGTCTAAGGTCATAGACAGCATGTTGGGCTGCAGTCATCCGACAAATGGGGCTTCCAAGGTGGCTCACTCATGTGGCATCTGGCAGAAGGCCTTGATTCCTTGCTACATGAGTCTCTCCACAGGCTGCTTGGGTGTCGCATGACATTGTAACTGGCTTTCCCCAAAGCAAGGGACCCAAAGAGAAAGCAAGGCAGAAGCCACAATATATTTTATGACCCAACTTCAGAAGTGATATACCATCACTTATACCATATTCTAGAGGTCACAGAGACTGACTCTGATTCAGCATGGGAATGGACTACACAAGGGCATGAAGACCAAGAGTTGGGGGTCACCAAGGGCCATTTTGGAAGCTGGCTGCCACGACATTCAAGTCTTTACAGGAGTGGAGAATTTTCAAAAGAAAGAGAGAACATAGCTTATGTACTTAAACAGGGTTTGTTAATGTGTCTCACATTATCAAGTGGTTTTTAAATCAGGCACAATATTGCACACTGAAATGTAGGCCCTCAGGAAGAGAAGTTACTATGCCAGTTTTAGGGTAGCTATTGAATAGCCTGGCATCCATCTATATCCAGGCATCAATTCAAGAAATCTAGGTATTCAAACCTTTAAGAAGAATCAGAGCAAAGTCAATATTAGACTCATATTGTTATAGAATTATGGGATGGTATGAATGCCAAGGCATGAATCCATCTCTCCAGGAAGCCAGCTCCTTTGAGGTCTGGCTGTGCAAGTTGTGGACTTCACTATTCCACAATTCTGTTCACACAGACTATAAAGTGTCTAATGTAATGTAGTGTAATGAAGTTGTACCACATGAAAGACCTGAATCAGGGCCAATGGGAACACTGTAGAGCTAGAATCCTGAGCTACAATTGTAAAAGCAAGGCACCCACTTCCTCTCCCCTGTGGACCATACAAAATTAGGCAGATATAAAAGGGAATTAATAGCAGAATTTTGTACAGTGGACAGCTCCTTTAATGACAAGTTTAGGCAGAGAGAACTGTGATGTACCAATAACAATTCTCCAGATTTTTGGTTTTCTAGCAAAAATATGCATATGTATAGGAAAAAAATGTTCCAGGATCTAGTTACAAAATACAGTTGTATTAAAAAGTCCAAAATGACATGTTTTTGCTAACCTTATTTAGGATATACAAGTTATTACTGTAAGGTGGGTTATTATAGTTAATGACATTTATCTACATCATTTACATTTTGTATTTTCTACCTGAATGATTTTCAATATTGTCACTGTAATTGGTAACTTTGTACTGGGATGTAAAGGTGTAAAGGTGGGATGTGAAATGTAAAGGTTCTTATATTTCTAACTCATGTTAAATATACAAAATTGTGAAATATACTTCATCTATACAGCCCAGATTCTTACTCTGCTTGACTACATAATATGTCAGAATCAATCTTTAACAAAATTTCAGCTATAAGTTCCAATAAGTTCAAGACAGACTAGCCTTAATATCAATACTGCATTTGTCTACAGCCTGCAGGAATACCTTACAATGATAATTTTTCAGAAAAGTTTAAAGTAAGGGTGGGACATCATCTCTAACCTTTGGAAACTCTCCTAAATAGATAGGAATACATAAATTTTTACTAGCACTTTAAAATTTGTATTTAAAATAGTTTAAAACTTAAGAAAAGTTGCAAAAATAAAATAGTACGAAGAATGTCTATGCACTCTTTACTCAGATTCACCTGTTCACATTTTAACCATTTGCTCTCTCATCTCTGTTTATGTATCATATCTAGCTATCCTATCCTATGTATTGTCTACCTAGACAGGAGTATTAAGAAGTGTGTATGCATGTGTGTTTGTGTGTGTGTGTGTGTGTGTGTGTACACACAGAGTCATGTGTCACTTAATGGCAGGGATACATTCCAAGAAATGTGTTGTTAGGTGATTTAATCATTGTGTGAACATCATAGTGCACTTACACAAACCTAGATGGAATAGTCTACTACACACCTTGGCTACGTGGTATGGCCTATTGCTCCTAGGCTACAAACCTGTACATCATGTTACTGTACTGGTACTATAAGCACTTGTAATATAAGTATTTTTGTATCTAAACATAGAAAAGATACAGTAAAAATATGGTATCATAATATTATGGGACCACCACTGTATATGTACAGTCCATCATTGACTGAAACATCATTATGTGGCACATGACTCTGTGTGTGTGTGTGTGTGTGTGTACGGAGAGAGAGGAGATATATATTTTATATACATACATATACAAATAGAGAGGAAGGAGGGAATATACATGTATGATTCTGTGTGCATTTGTGTATTTTTATATATGATTAAATGTGTGTGATTTTTACATATGATTTTATATATACATATATACTTTTTTTCTGAACCATCCTGACCTTTTCCCCCTAAAATTTTAGTGTGCATTTCCTAAGAATAGGGATAATCTCTTCCATAAACACAGCACATTTATCAACTGCAGTAAATTTAACATTGATAACTTCATATAATCTACACTTTGCATTTTGATTCTGCCAGTTGAGTCAACAGTGTTCTTTACAGCGCTTTTCTTCTCTAGGACAGGATCCAAACTAGGGCCAGTTCAGTCTAAGGTTAGAGTCCAGTAGAGAGTCTATTCTAGTGTCAGGTCTCTTTTGCCTTTTTTAATCTGGAACATTTCCACATGCTTAATTTTTGTTTGATGTTTGTGAAATTGGCATTTGTGAAAAATGCAGTTTCTTTCCCGTGTTTAATAGACCACTCCTAATTTTGAGATTGTCTGCCATTTTTTTATGATTAGACTCTGGTCTAATTCAGCCTTCTTGGCTGAAATACTCCAAAGGTGATGCTATGTATTTCTCTAGGTATAACATCTGGAGTCACCCAATGTCCATCTGTCCCTCATTGGTGATGACAATTTTGATTACCCAGTCAAGGTGCTGTCCAGTTTCTATTTTGAAACTAATAAGTATGTGTGGGGAAACTTTAAGACCATGAAAATATCTTGCTCATCATCAAAATTTCCTCCTAGATTTAGCATCCATTATTACTTCTTGCTTGATCTTTGCTAAGAGGGTTACAAAATGATGATTTTTTTCCAACTTCCAGCAGTTCCTTCACCTTGATGAGTCAGTTCTCAGCATTCTACTATAAGCAAGAGCCCTTCCCTTTCCTGCATTTATTTATTTATCCATTTTCAAACCAGTTTTTATCTATTTATCCACTTATTATCAGGACTCATGAATAACTGTTTTTAATGGTTTATCATTCACTAGTACACTTCGCTGTTTGTTTGTGTGTTCAAATTGTCCTAATTTGGCCAATGCAAGCCCCTGCAAGCTGACTGCTGTGTCCTTGTGACATGTCCCCTTCATTCTGATAAATGCTGCCTTAACAAGGCTTAACTGGGCATAACAAGAAAGCCATTGTCTTCATTCTTTCTTTATTCTTTACATACATTTCCAATCCAGTTATCAGTTGTTTTGTTATTTTTATCGCAACTCAGAATGCTATGAGCAAATGTTTAAAAGATCATATGAGGACAGAAATAGATATGAGGACAGCCTAAAAATAATGGTGAGACACACCAGAAAACAACAACAGCAACAACAAAATTATAGGATTTTGGAATAGTGTAATGTTGATATTTATAACGATAGCCCACGTCATTAATACGTTATGTTAATTAATTTAATTTTTATGAGTAGTGTGTTTTTGGAAATATTTAGCACTTATCGTAAATGCAATAATTCTCAAACTGATTTCTACATCTTAATAAGCTGGAAACTTTATAAATTAATTTTTAGTAGTATATAATGTATGTAGAGTGACATACACAAATAATATCTATGAGATTCATGCATGTTGTTTCTTGTAGGAGTAGTTTGTTCTTTTTCATTTTTCTATAGTATGACACTATATGAAGATATTATAATTATTTTCATACATTTTCTTGTAGATAGCTGTCTGAATTGTTCTCAGTTTGGGGCCATTATGAATAAATCTGCTATGGACATGCTTGTCCATGTCATAGGGTATATGTATGCTTTCCCATGTTTATGTAAACACACACAAAGTTTTCCAAAGTGATATTACAAGTTTATGTTCCCACCAGCAAGGTATGAATGCTCAATTCCTCCATATTCTCACTAATGCTTGGCATTGAGAGACTTTCAGATTTTAGCCAGACTGGTGGATGTGTAATGCTATCTCATTGATTTTTTTTTTTTTATAAATTTGAATTTACCTATAAGTAATGATGTTGAGCATCTTTTCATATGTTTGTTTGGACATCTGTATAACCTCTGTTCAAGTCTTTTGTCTATTTTTTATTACAAAATTGAGTCGAGTTGTCTGTCTTATCATTATTGTTTAATGAGTTCTTTGTATATTCTGGTTGTAGTCATTTGTCAAATATGTGTTAAAAATATATCTTCTCCCAGTCTTCAGCTTGCCTTTCCACTTTTCTGATGGTGTTTCTTTATTAAAAAGAGTGCATGTTGGTTAGTTTCTACCAAATTGCTGAATATATATATGAGCCGAAAGATGTTTACGGTACTTTCTTATCCTTTCAATGGTTTTGAGATCTACAGTGGTGGCCCCTATTTGATTCCTGATATTGGTGGTTTGTATCTTTATTCTGTCTTTATTAGTCTTGCCAGAGCTTAATTGATCTTATTGATTTTTTGAAAGAATGACCTTTTTGTTTCATTTATTTTTCTATTATTTCCTATTTTGAATTTCACTGATTTCTCTTTTTATCTTTATTAATTGTTTCCTTCTTTTTGCTTTGGATCTATTTTTCTCTTCTTTTTTTAACTTTCTGAGTTAGGAACTTAGATTATTGATTTGAAATCTTTTCTTTTATATAAGTAAGCAGTTAATGCTATAAATGTCCCTACCAGCACTGTTTTAGCTGCACCCCACATATTTTGATATGTTACCTTTTTAATAGTATCTTGTAACAAACAGCAGCTCTTAATTTTAATGGCATCAACATATCTACATTGTTTTATGGTTAGTGCTTTTTATGTCCTGTTTAAAAATCTTCACCAAGTTCATAAAAATATTTTCCTGTGAAAAAAATTTCTCTTAGAAATTTTATTTTTTACCTTTTGCAGTTAAGTCCATGGTCCACTTGGAATTGAATTTTGCATAAGGTGTGAAGTAGGGATCAAGGTTTATTTTCTTCCACCATATAGATATCCATGTGACCAAGCACTATGTATTGGAAAGTCCATTCTCTCCCCACTATATTGCAGTGGGGCTCTTGTTATAGTGAAGTGACTGTTGACATATGGGACTATTTTTAGATTTTGCATTCTCTTCCATTCGTCTATTTATCTTACTTTGTTTTTGTATCCTATACTTTTATAATATATCTTGACATCTTCTACTATAAATCTTCCAACTTTATTCTTATTTTTCAAGATTGTGCTGGCTAGTCTTATTCCTTTGCATTTTCATATACATTTTAGAATCAGCTTGTCAAATTAAAAAAAAAGACTGAGATTTTGATTGCAATAGCATTGAATCTACAGGTCAATTTGAAGAGACTGATGCCTTAACAATATCATGGTCTTTCAATCCATGAGCATGATCATGGTATATTTGCCCCACTTTCCATTTAGTTAGGTCTTTTTAGTTTCTTTAAACAATGTTTTATAGTTTTTATGGTAGAGATCTTGCTCATATTTTGTTAAATTTATTCATAGGCATTTGGTAGTTTTAATGCTATTATAAATGGCACTTTTGAAATTTCATTTACTAATTTTGCTAGTATACAGAAACAAAATTGATGTTTTGTACTGATGTTATATCCAGTGATATTGTGAAAATCACTTATTGTTTCTAATAGTCTGAGGATTCCTACGGATCCCGTATGTACACAATCATAATATATATGACTAATAACAATTTTATTCTTGCTTTGCAATCATTATACATTTTTAAATTTCTTTTACCTGTCTTATTGCCCTGGCCAAGACCTCCAATATAACGTTAAATAGAAGTGGTGAGAGTGGACATAATGGGAATATTTTGAAAATCTAGGTACATAAGTCTCATCCTCTCAAATTCTGATTCAGTAGGTTCAAATTGGGGGCCTGGAAAATCAACATTTTAACAAGTTTTCCAAGTGATTCTGATTTAGGGGTGTCCTAGAAACACACTTAAATTAATATCTTTAAAGGACTAACTTTACTCACCAAAGAGTTTTCCTAATGAGGATGGAACATTGCATCCTTTCTTCCTCCCTTTCCTACCTCCATCCTCTTCCATGGCAGTGATGGAAGTATAAAGTATTGGTTTGAGCACCTTACTGGGCCACTTTTCTTTTTCTGGCTCTAGATCTAGATATAATAAACATAAATGGGTCCACAGTGTTAAAATATTGACTAACTTTAGAAAAGAAAAGAAAAAAATGCCTTCTTCCCAAGCCGGCAGTCATATTTAGAAAAAAGCAACCAGAAAAGGTTGCAACTAGAAAAGGGAGGGGGAGCTATAATTGGAAGTTGCTGAGGTCACAAGTGAATTCAATCCTTTCTTTACATACATCCATATCCACACATGCACACACATAAACAATCATGTGGGTGTTACCACATGATGGAAACAGTATGAGGAGAAAAAAACAGATTCTAAAGGATACAGAGTAATATAAAATAGACTGGAAAAATATGAAATCACCTGGTAGAAATATGGATAGCATGTGTGGTTTCCTAATTATGATTAGGTACAAACCAAAGGAACAGTATATTTAATTATAATAGATTAAGAGACAAAATATACCAGGGATATTTATAGAAAAGAGTAGAGATACAAGAATAGCTGCAAATAATTATAGAGTATTGGAGCTAGGCAGGGCCTTTAAGGTCATTTTATCTGACCCCTGCATTTTTATAGCTGAAGTGACTGAGACCCATATTGTAGAGTGATGCTCCCAGTGTCACTTGGTGGGGTAGTGGGACTACTTGGAACAGCACCCACCATCCCTGATTCCCACATCCAGGGCTCTTCCACTAATGTCATTTAATCAGATATTTTATGATAAAAGATCATGAACATGAAAGGAATTCCAGAGAATAAAGAATGTGGAAATACTGGGACAAATCCACAAAAATAAGTCCTTCCACTAGAATGAGAAGGGGATACATGAAAAAAGGATCTACTATGTAAGGGAATTGTTAGAAAGAACTAAAGAAAGATGTGAGAAAAGAGAGGCAAAGTGAAAAGAGAATAGGAAAAATTAGATGAAAAGAAAAGAAGAAGAAAGTAAATTAAGGAAGCCAAGAAATGAAAGGTAATAACCAGAAATGAAAATGTGATAAAAGAATTCAAGAACATGCAGATAGATGTAGTGTTTTACGCCCATTTTTGTCAAAAGTGTATCTATCTAGAATTATTTTCATAATAAAGTAGTCTGTAATGAAATAATATGAAAGTGCATTTAAACCCTTTTGAAGAGGGTTCAACTTCAAGTGGTAGAAACATTAAGTTCCTAATCCTCTAAAATGTCAAAGGAATAAAAAACACAAATTCAAAGATATGCTTCTCTAGATCAAGAGCCATTATTGTGTAAAATCAAAGAAACATTGGGAAAGCTAAGGCTAAGTGTTCCTCCAAATGACTGTATCAGCTCTCTAGAGACATGGCTGATGAATGAAAATACAAGGGGTCAGGGAATTCCAAACATTACGAATAATCAAATAGGCCTTGTCAATTCAAAGGAGGTATAGTTTACATGCTATTTGAAATTGTGTATTTCCTTTTTGCACTTCCTTAAAAACCTGAACCCAAACATTGTAATCATAATACTGGATATAGCCTTAGTCATCTAAATGTGTTAACTTTCATAATTCACTTGATGGGCGAAAGGACCGTGTTGTGCTTTTTGGAACAGGAGGTATCCATCTGTAAATGATGTTTAACAGAGATAAATGGGACATAATTAGGCATTTTAAAGGTGGCTAATCAACGAAATATATATACTTAGCAAAGCAATATACTAGCTAAGGGCACAGGGTTTGAAATCAGGCGGACATGGATTTGGTCCCCAAATCAGCTATTCATTAGTTATGTAACCCTTGTTCACCTCTTTTCTCTCTTCTCTTCTTCCTCCCCCTCTCCTTCCTCCCCTCCCTTCCTTTATTAAAAAATATCTATTGAGTATTCACTATATCCTGGATTTATGCCATAAACTAGTGGACTAGTTACTTTACATTTCTGAGAGAGTACATGGGAAGCTTATAGCAAAGAGATGTGTGCTCTGCCACATGAGCAAAGGTGCAGATGCAGAAATGGGCCACACTCCTTGGGGCGACAGGCCATAAATAATGGGAGGTGAGGATGGAAAGCCAGGATGAAGTCAGATTGTGGAGGGCCCTGAATGCCAGGATAAGCATCCGAAATTAACACACAGAGAACTGGCCAGCAACTGAAATCAAGTGATTAGGGAGATATCTAGTACAGGCAGGCCGAAGGATGGATTATTTCAAGAATGATAGATTACTAAGTATTTCAGAGAAGCCAGGAAAGAATTGGATTGGACTGTTAGAAGGATGTTGTTCACCGTTACAATAACTTTGGTTGAGTGGTGAGGATGGACACCAGACTAGGATAGAAGAACAGGATTGGGAATGAAAAATTGGAGCCTGAGGGGCCAAGAGTCCCACTGGCAGGTTAAACAGAATGGAAAGGAAATATTAATAGTATGGTAGAAATAAGAGGAAGCAGCAAGGCCAAGGGCAGATACATTTTTCCTAAAATGAAGCATTACTATGCATATGTGAAGGTAAGAGACCATGTGGAGAGAAGATTGCAGGGTGAGAGAACACACGCTGAGAGTGGAAAGTCGCACTGAGAGCTGCAGTGCACAGGGAAGCCTTGCCCAGCCAGAGGAGCGCTTCCTCTGAGACCGAGGGGCCTGACTCCACACTGAGATGTCCTCTGTAGCAGGGAGGGAAACAAGGTAGGATTTACCTGTGTACTCCAGGTGGGCGTCTACTAGATAGAAGAGTGGCAACATCAGGCCACAAAAAGACTAAGTGACTACAGCTACAGAAAGATAAACATGAAAGAGTTTAGCCCATCAATAGGTTCAGTAGGAGCATCAAACCATTCATATTCATACGCTAGAAACCTTTCTAGGTTATTCTGCTGTGGCACAGGGAGAGTTGCAGGTGGCAGTGAAGATGTTCAAAAAAACATGAAGTCCTCTCATCACCCTCCCTATGGAAACAATGGTGTGGGTTGTAGGGACATAGGTCAAATCCAAACACTATTCTCTGTGCTGAGTGACCAAATACAGAGGAAGTTGAAGGCTCAAATGAATGGGTATTTTTATGTAGAGATAAGCACGTCCTACAAGTTAGTGCTTACAAAGGAGGGCCACTCAATTCTGTGTGAACATGCCTAGTCGCCATTCAAAATATCAACTCCAGAAACCTTACTGTCAAACTGCTCCCAATCTTGTATACACTTTTCCTCCACCCCACCTCTGAGTCCTAAGGGGCAGGTAAGAGAGCTTCTGAGGGTTTCAGGTCTGATTCTTCCTCTATTTGCGCTCCTGGTTGGGAGGGAGGGAGCAGAGGGCTACGCTGGGCTCGATGATGCCCTCATCCATGATCGGTGGGACCAGGGCTTGCACCCCAGGGGTGAAAACTCCGGGCAGGAATTGCCAGAGCCGGGATAGCAGGCCCCACGTGCTCAGACTAGAGAATCCTGCGGGCGAAAGAGACCTTAGCGTGCACTCGGAAGAGCAGAGTAAGTGCGTTTGGCGGGAGAGGGCACAGTGCTGACTGGGCATCTTTGCTTGGGAGTCCTTCCTTTTGCATGAGCCTATCTGTGCCAAGGGCTGGAAGCCGGGGCTGCAGGTGGGAGGCGGGTGTCAGCCAGGAGCGCCGACCCGCCTGGCCCTGTGGCTGCGAGAGGAGTTAGGGGGAGCCCGGGGCGCAAGCCAGGGATAGCCTGATCTCTGCTCCAGTCCACAAATCCTTAACGGGTTTTCTTTCTCTCCCTTCACCCTTTTCTCTCCTTTGCTCCCTTTCTCTTTCTCTCTCTCTCTCCCTCTTTTTTTCCCTTTTTCCCTCTCTTTTCCCCCTCCCTCCCCACCCTTTCCCCTTCCTCTCCCCTCCCTCCTCCCCTCCCCCCTCCCGGTGCGGGAGCCTCTTCCTCTCCCCTCCTCCCCTTTCCGCCTCTCTCCCTCTCTCCGTCTCCTTCTCCCTCTCAGCTCGCCGGGCGACCCTGCTCCTGCCTCCCACATTAATGGCGGCATCTTCGGAGGACGATATAGACCGGCGGCCCATCAGAAGAGTCCGCTCCAAGAGCGACACGCCGTACCTCGCGGAGGCCAGGATCTCCTTCAACCTCGGGGCAGGTAAGGACGCCCCTCGGGCCGGCCTCGCTCCGCCGCCGCCCCCTCCCCGCCCCCCGCCCCTCCCGGCCCTGCCCGGGGTCCCCGCCCCTGCTGCCGCCCGGCGCCCGCTCGCTCGCTCTTTGTGTCGCGGGCGTGAGCGGGGCGCGTGTGTGCGCGCGTGTGTGCGAGAGATGCGGGGCTGGGGGAGGGCGGCGCGCGGAGCCCTCCATCCGCCGGGGGCCACACGCGGGCTTCCCCCTGGTGAAGAGAAGAGAGTGCCGCCGGTGACAACAATGATGCTGGGAGCAGCGGGGAGCCGCGCGGCGTGCCGGTGCGCGGGCTGCGGGCGGGGGCGCGGGCGAGCTCCGTGGGTGAGGCTTGCGGCCAGGCTACTACAGGGTGGAACTTGTTGGTGACAGTCAGACTCCGGCGACGTGGACGGGTTGACTCGGCCTCCGTCGCAGTGTTGGACTGGGGGAGGGGGCGGGGCTGACCGCTGGAACTGAGCCTCTTCCTTGCACCAAGCAGTTGGAAAGCGACCGCCGTGGCAGTAGTCAGTGGTCTGCAGGGCACACGTTAGGTGATTTGATGCTGTCAGTGGAACTGGTGCCCAAAGTGGCCCAGAGAGAAGTAAGGGAAAAGGGTAACTGAGGTAGAGGAGGGAGGGAAGGACGGACGGACGAAGGGAAGGAAGGAACGAAGAAGGAAGGAAAGGAAGGAAGAAAGGAGCAAAAAGCACTGAGAGATTCAGTGAAAATTGCCTCAGTTGAATCCTCTCAGGGTTACCTAACTAAAAAAAGCCCAGAGTCTACTATTCCCTCTGCTGCTGCTGCTCCAAGCTCATCCCCGAGTGCCTTGCTAGTAGTGCTCACTGTCACTGGAAGTTGTTTGCCACTAACTTCATGGTGCTGCCCTTTCTGAATGACACCTAAGCCTCAACCCTAGCTTGTGTCTCCTCTTCTGCAGGGTCTCTTACTGTTCCAGCAACTCTAGTGCATAAAGAGTGAGAGTGTTTCCCTGAAGACTCTCTTTCAAAATAAGTTTAAAAAGCATACAATAGCTTTTGCTGTAGGGACATAATCCCTTGAAAATGAGAACCAATCAAACGAGGTGTGTTTGTGTGTGTGTGCGCACATGTGTTGGAGCAAAGAGAATCTTCAAATGATGAGTATTTGATGGGTACTTCATGCCTGTTGAAAAGTTTGAACAAGAGAGAAAACTCTGCATAGAGAAACAAGATACGCTGGCTAAGCAACCATGTCTTTATGGATGGAGGAATGATGACTGAATGTGCCAGAGTAGCCAAATGCCTTGGAGTGTAATTTTCCTGTCTTGGTGATTTGGATTTTTTTTAAAAAAATATATAATACGTATCCCACGACTTCTTAAATGTTTGCCTCTGGCTTTTGGGTTGAGGACAAAAGAGCTTTATTGAGGAAGTTTTGGCAGTTTTCATGGCATGCTGGAGTAGTCCATGGTGCTCACTTTGGAATTACTAATCTCCTACCTGTATGTTCCAGATTCAGCATATAGTTGGGTTTTGTAAAGGACTGAGAAGAGTTTCTTTTAGGACCAAGATTGTTTTCCCAACTCAGTGATATTAGGAATTATTCTACTGACCCCTTTGCTAACAAACTTGACTATATTCCCTTAGTGTCTGGCTTAGGATAGGAGGAAAAGGGTGAGAGCAGCTGTTAGTAAAAGTTGTTTACTTTGTACTAGCACTTTTAAACCAAAACAGTAAAATAAAGTACTAAAAAGGAGTTTCAAGTTTCAGCTACTATTCAGTTACATTGAGCCACTTTGCCACCAGATTAGACCCAGTGACTTGCAATCTTTTATTCTAGTTAAATTGCTCTGGAGTCCAATTAAAAGATTGGCTCAGGCAGGACTTGTCTCCCTTTCATCTGGAAACAAGCAAGCGAGACAAGCAGCCAATCCTTTCTATATGTCCCTTAAAGTACCCCTAAATGCAAAGTGGCAAGAAAGACACCAGCAAGAAAGAGAAATTCTGAGGAGAGGATGTTCTTAGAGGAGGAAGGGCAGTAGCAGGGGGCTCTGCACTGCGGTCAGGGAGCTGTCCTCCCTCAGTGGTGCTGAAGCAAAGGACAGTGAGACAGAGACGTGACTGTAAGGTGGACAGCAGAGGGACTGGTGCTCAATTCCTCTCTGTGTTGGAACACCAGGGAAAATGCAGAAGATGGGGCCATCAAAAACTTTTCTATTCCTGCCCACTTAACATTTGCTGCCTGTTTACTATGCCTCACGCCTCCTGCTCCACTGCTCAAATCAGGCAGTTTTGCTCTAATTTTGCACTGCTCACTCCTGGGGCTTTGTTTATTTTCCAGCTGCTTGGTTGCTTTCCTAACAAAGTAAGACCTACTAGCAGATGTGCCTCCCCCACCCCCCCCCAGTTTAAAAGTAATTGTAACCCTCGGTTTAAAAAGCAAACAGCCTTGTTTATCTCCTTGAGCAGCAAGTTGTAATTAAACTATTAGTGTCATTATCAGTGTTGCTGAACAGAGAAGCATGCACACTCCCAATAAATTACATAATCTGGGCATAGAGAGAATTTTGTGTATGTCTTAACAATTTATAAACAATTAAGCAAGAAAGCATTCCTCTGCCCTTTCTTCCCACTCCTCTCCCGCTCCAGTCGCTTATTGCTTAGTCTTTCCAGAGAAAGTTTTATTAGTTTAAACCGTTTATGTTTAATATTTGCTTTTCCACAATGACTTATTATATGGAAATCTGTGTTTGATATTTTAGAGGTTTAGCAGTGCTTCAGGAAAATAAATGTACATATATTCATTTTGCTTGGCTATCATAAAATCATTTTGGGTACCAGCTCCCTTAAAATAATCTGTCTGGTTGTCAAGCAAAGTGGACTGGGCATTTTGAATACTAACTAAAGACTTAAACAATTCTTCAACTACACCCTATCTCTGACAGTAGATAGAACTTAGTAGCATTTAGGAAATAACTCCACAGCTTGAGTGAAGGATATATTACTTCACCTACAGTCCCAAGTCAGTCAAAGAATGGCACCAAAATGTGACTCTTTCATCAATTTATGAAGATGCTAATTTCAAGGCTCAGCCTAAATTGAAAAAGTAGAGAACAGAAGTTTTCCGAACTATGCCTTTTATGTTTCTAAAAGAGCCCCTTTTCTAGTTTTTAACTTCCTTTCAGCCTTTAATAGACACAAATATGATAGATACTTGTCTGAAGATGATAAAAATGCTAAAGAAAATTAAGTCAATGTATTTGCTGAAGGTTATCCAGACACATCAAACATTTAAAACATTTGAAGAGGTTTTCTTTTCCCTGAGAAATTCAAATATGCTAAAAGGACATCGTGTAACAGAAGAGTATGTTCACACTATCAGTAGCAAGTGTTTCTAATTGTATTCTCACTTAATAATGAACATCACTGACATTTTGCTTGCAAGAACTTACCTTGCCTACTGAAGTCGTTCATTCACTGCATTGAAGTCAGTGCAATGAAGAATTGCAGCTAATCTGACAGGTACTTTCTCATGGGCTAGTGTATTCTACGCACCTTTAAGTTGACAATATGTAGAAGAGTATCTGATACATAGAAGATGCTGAAAGGTTCTCCAAATTATAAACTAAAGTGAATGAAAGTGTTATAGTAAGTAGAATTAAGCACATCTAAAATTTCTTAATGGGAGGTAAAAGAAGGAAGGCAAGTCATCTTCTTGGTTTAGGAATGTTTATAATAAAACACAAATCCAATATTGGGCACTACTGAGTACTTTTCTAATCACAAAGGGGTTAACCTCTGTTGTTATTTCAGAATTGTTTTGTATGGAGGAGATTTTAAATTGATAGCATGGTCAACCCTAGAATACTTAGCCTTTTTGGAAAGCTGAGATCTGTTTTAGCTCCAGACATCAACCAACGATAGCTGTTTATGGCTTCCACTGGTCCCGTCTACTTTTTTAGGCCCGGAGGATAAGGGTGATCAAAATTGGCTCTGGTACCTACAAGGATGGACGAGTCAGCCAGTTGAAATTATAAACTAGATCTCAGTAGACTTCTTTACTACCTGTCTTGAGAAGGGAGCCCTTTATCCCTCAGCTAAGTTAAGAAGGCCCATGATATTGACAAATGGCAACTCAGATTATGCCATTATCACTTAGTAAGGAGAACTGTCCCTGAGCAAATTGTGAATATGATTGTGAATTATGCTGAACAGATAGTTTCACCAACTAAAGGTCTTAGTAAGCATCCTCCTTCACACTTTCATTGAAGAATGCCAGTGTATCCCTCACAATATTTTTTTGTTACTGATTTCAAATTGAAGGCAGATTGTGTGGGTCTGACTTTAATTTGTTGGGCCAAAACTCTCCTTTTAAGTGTTGCTTCCCATATTTAGTAACCAGAATTCAAATGGCCCACCTCCTGGCTGATGGGAAGCCTCTGTTGTGGGGGGTCTTCCCTCCTTCTGTGTCATAGTTAAAGCTAGCTGACCTGATAATCTTATTATGTCATGCATTGAGGTGGTATTTACAAAAATTGACACAGATAATATAAAATATATTAAAAAGGTACAGGAAAGTAAGTACAGTTGACCTTCTGTATTCATGGGTTCTGCATCTGTGGATTCAAAATATTCAAAGAAAAAATTAATAGTTGCATCTGTACTGAACATGTGCAGACTTTTTTTCATGCCATTATTCCCTAAACAATGCAGTATAACAACTATTGACACAGCATTTACATTGTATTAGGTATTACAAGTAATCTAGAGGTGATTTAAAATATACAGAAGGATGTGCATAGGTTATATGCATTTTATGTAACGGACATAAGCATCCATGGATTTTGGCATCCACAAGGCATCTTGAGACCAGTCTCCCATGGTTAACAAGAGACCAGTGCAATTAACATTATGAGTAAATGGGAAGCCCTTTCCCATAATATTTAAAGTGGCTGCTTACCATGTCATTGTCTCAACAACATTTTATACATTTATGAGACAACTGGAACACAAAATCTATGTTGGGTGATTAAATTTTCTTAGAATCTTTGGTCTAAGTATTATTAATTTTTTAAACGATCTAAGTATTATATTTATGATTATATTATCTTATGGCTAAATGGTAAATTACTTCTTTGGTCTGTTCATATATATCCATATAATTTAATTACATAAAAGCCCACAAAGGTGTGTTTCACATGAAAAATATGAGGCAAGAGTCAGAAGAATTTGATTCTAATGCATCATTCTCCTAAGACCATGGGCAAGTCATTTAACCTTTTGGGGCTTTATGCACTCAGCTCTATGATGAGGGTTTTAGATTTAAAATCTCTGAAGTCCCTTCCAATCTAAAAATAACTGGTAATTCTAACCCTAGCTGTATTGTTGGATACATACTATACTACCGATTTTATATATAGCTTTATTTATGATATAAAACACATAAAATAGCATAATTACAATAAGAATTACAGTATTTGATCACAGCAAAGTTATAGAAATATGTTGAGTTAGAAGACGAATGAATATTATATAGGCACACATAATACAACATATTAATTAAAATATTTCTAATTTGAACATTAAGGGATTAGAGTCTTAGAGAGTTGATGCTCTATAGATATTTGTTGTATGATTGAATAACATATTGGAGAAATCTTAGCAATAAGTGGAGAGTGAGGAAACTAAATACTAATCCAGTTTCTAATTGGCATTCCAAGTCTTTTAACTTATTCTTGCTTATAATTAAATGAGTATGTAAAATCTACAATTTCCCTTTATCCTTTCAAATTACCAGGGAAGGTAAACATGTAGGCAGACCAGCTAAGTGGCAGGATTTAACCAAGGTGCAAAGTATCCCTTTGAAATTCACAGATGAAATAATCCTAACCTCTAAGCACTGACCTGGCCATGAACTACAAAGAACTTTTTTCCTTTTTCTTCCTGGGTGTATAAATTAACAGGAGTCATAAACTGCTGGTCATAATAAATGCAACAGATGCACATTAATACATTTTCACACATATAATACTAAAACAAATTTTAAAGTTACTTATGGAGTTACTCTTTGATGTATGCAACTTCCATTCATGATCATTATTAAGTGTACAAGTAAAATACAGAGGATAATTTATAGAGGTGACTTTTTTTCTCCTTGAGTTAATGAAATGAAAAAGAGGACATACATTATAGCCAGGGTGTTATGTTATGTAAACAAAAGAGGACCTGAAAGAACAACTGCTACAGCATTTTCTTCATTGTATGGTACGAAAGACACTCTAGCATTTTTATATTTTGTTTCATCACTCTTCCCACCTACTTTGGTAGATGCTGAAGTGGATTTGATTTCAGGGGGGAAAAGTGGGCCCTGATGGCATTTTGATTGCTTTAATTGACGAATTTTCAATACAGTGAAGGATAGTAAAATAAAAGACAAAATCAATTTTATGGCCTTATTGAATGATGATGGATTCGCATAACTTTCTACACAAGTTACAGAAGGACAACAGGAATAATCTCGTGCTGGTGGCTGATTAATATTTATGAATGTAAGTGCTGAGTAAAAGTCTGCAGGTTTCCTATTGATTTCTTCTGCCACATTTGTATACATCAAACTAACTATTCAGCAGCAGAATCTTTGACACTAAATACTTGGACTGTAACTGTAGACATGAGGATTTAATATATATCTTGGTTTTGAAACTATCCTGAACTTTATCAATATGCTCATTGCCATTTATAGACATGGAAAGCCCATTATGAGTGTATCCCTACCAACCAAATCACAAGTTGGTTTAATGTTAAATCATGGTGTGGTCAAAGGTACAGAAAGGGTTGTATTATTCTTGAGTTTCTCTCTTATTCCACCTGGGCAGTTTTTGGTGTTTTGGGTTTTTTTGGGGGGGTGGGGGGGTAGGTGAAAAGAAATACTAATGTCATAATATTCATTCAATAAAAAAATTGAGCTGTTAACTATATAGCAGGCCATTTTTAGACACGGGAT
Source organism: Lepilemur ruficaudatus (assembly GCA_963574885.1). Taxonomy (NCBI): domain Eukaryota; kingdom Metazoa; phylum Chordata; class Mammalia; order Primates; family Lepilemuridae; genus Lepilemur; species Lepilemur ruficaudatus. The sequence continues at coordinate 39,099 of CAUYRT010099484.1, read as the reverse complement.
ACATTAGTGATCAAAATAAATATCATCTTGCTCCCTGAATTCTAACTTCTAAAAGTGGATTATGGACAACAAACACTATGTCAGTAAATTGTGTAGAATGTTTTATATTAACAAGTGTTAAGGCAAAAATGAGTAAAATAGGCTAAGGCATGTGGGAGCAAGAAGAGGAGTGGATTGCAGGATAGGAGACATGGAGAAGAGGAGTTTGCACAAAGTTCTTCAGTGCAGGTAAAAGAGTGAGCAAGCCAATACCTGATGCTGGGGGAACGCAAGTGAAAAGGCTCTAAACCTGGGTGTTCCAGAGTGGCAAGGAGCCCTGTGTAGCTGGAGAGGAGTAAGGAAAGGAGAGAAGGGTATGAGAGGAGATTCCAAAGTGAACAGGGACTGGATCAGATATGGTCTGGTGGGTCATTGCAAAGACTTTGCCTTTACTCTTAGTGAATGTGGAGCACTGTAGGGATTTGAGCATAAGTTATGTTATTTGACCATCTGACAGGTTTTTAAAAGATCTCTGGGGCTGCTATGTTAAGAACAGTCTAGAGTGGGGCAACGTGGACACAGAGAAGCCAGTGTAGAGACTATTATAGTAATCTGGAGAAACAGTGGTAGCTCATCAACGTGGTACAGCAGAAGCAGTGAGAAGTGGTCAGATTTCACATGTATTTGAAAGTACAGCCAATGGGCTTTCATGATGGATTGAACATGGGTAGTAAGAGAAGGAGAGGAGCAAGGAGCACTTTAAGGGTTAGACCTGAGCAACAGGAAGGATAGAAGGGCCACTTGGGGGTGTGGGGGAATGATCGGGAGTTCAAAGACAGACATGTTAAGTATGAGGTGTCTACTAGACATCTGCAGGCTTGCACCTATAATCCCAGCACCTCGGAAGGCCCAGGCAGGATGATTGCTTGAGGCCAGGAGTTTGAGACCAGCCTGGGCAACATAGTGAGATCCCATCTCTACAAAAATAGAAAACTAGTTGGGCATGGTGGCACATGGCTGTAGTTCCAGCTACTGAGGAGGCTGAGGCAGGAGGATCCCTTGAGCCCAGGAGTTTGAGGTTGCAGTGAGCTATGATAGCACCACTACACTGCTTAGGGGACAGAGCAAGACCCTGTCTCTGAAAAATAAGAATAAAAGAATAATGAGGTCAGAAATAAATATTTGAGTTGTTACCCTATAGAGAGCATTTACTAACATTTACTGTGTCTAGGACTTTTTTCTCTGTTTCAAGGATTTATTTCTCCCAATGGCCCTATGAGATTGGCATTATCATTACTGTCCTAATTTTATCTGCATAGAAATTAAGTCACAGAGAAGTTAAATAACTTAGTGAAGGCAACAGAGCTAATAAGAGGAAGAATTGACATTTGGATCATGTTTTGCATGACTTCAAAGTTTGTAATTTTAATGGTTATGATTTGCCACAAGAGAGCAAGCTTATATTACCCGCTTAGCTATGAGGTCACATTTAAAGCTGAACATTTAAAGCTAAAGGAAAGAAAGAGATGGAACTAGGAATTTATCTTACTTAAGTATTTAAAAAAATATTTTGGCTGGGACTCACTGTAAGAAATGCACTTTATATCACCCCATATAACACACATATTTATTTATTTATTTCCTCTGGGGAAAAAGACTTTTATTTCTATACTTCTACATTTGATGTTTTTAAGATAATAAACTTGTGCTACTTTAAAATTTTTCAAGTCAAAGAAAAACATTGTAAAAATCAACATCGACACACAAGCATTCCCCAGAAAGAGGTATTTCTTGTTCTAGCAATGCGAACTCTTGGTGATAGGGGATGAGGGGGGCATCTTCCTCCTTGTGAACAGAAAAGGTCTTCCTTGAAGTCTTTGCATGTTTCTGAGGGGTCGGCCCGCTGTCACCTAAGCATGAGCATGCATTTCACATTATGGAAACGCAAAGCAGCGGCAAGACCGAAAGATGGCCCCAGTTCCGGTAATGGAGGAGGCCACCTGCCTCCGAGCGAGCTGACCGAAAGCCGGGCTCACAGGAGGAAGAAGTCGCCCTTCTCAGCTGACGTCCCCCTCACTCTGCCCGAGGCTCGCGGTCGCCTCTGCGCTGCTCTATCCATTTTTTTTTTTTTAAATCTCAAGTTTGAGGGGGGAAAACAGCTTCCTAAGGGCAGGAACTGTGTTTTTTCTTCTTCCCCAAGATGTTGCCTCAGCCTCTTAAGAAACGCTCCAGGATGGCCCGGTCCGGAGCACCTGCGCGAGGCCGCTGCGCGCAGAACGAGGCCGCCGGTCGCTCTGCCCGACTGCCGCCTGGTGCTGGCAAAAAGGCTAATGTAATAGTTTAACTGCAAAATGATTTACACCAGCATGTGCTCTGGGAAATTAAAAAGAAGGATTAATAAACGAGAGCTCAGAAATGAAACCACAATTGGCAGCGAAACGAAAAATCACAATTGAGTAGAAGTGAAAGAAGAGAAAGGAGCAAATCATAAACTTAGTCCTGAGAAGGCAAATGGTTGGAATCAGTAATAAGAAAAAAAAAAAAAACGTAGTACAAAATGATTGTTCACTGTTTTAGGAGAAAAGCAACAAAAGCCCACAAAAATCCTTCCCCCTACAGGCGATGAAAGAGAAAACAAGGCATCACCTTCCAGCAGCTTAGAATGCCAGAGAGGTCAGGGAGGGGAAGCAAGGACCTTTGGACAACCGCCTCTGCCGGCCTTGTACCGAAACATCAGGTGGTAACTTCACATGCTGTGTATTTGCCACTACTCAATTTAAAAAGCTATCTTTAAGTAGGGCTTTAGTTCAATTTAATTTTTTCTTTACTTTTTTTAAAAATGAATAATAATCTTTACTTTTCAAGGTGGTTTTAGAAATCATGTTTTTTATTTCAGCATATTATGGGGGTACAGATGTTCGGGTTACATGTGTTGCCTTTCCTCCCTCTTCCCCGCCGGAGTCAGAGTTTCAAGGGTGTCCAGAAATCAATTTGAGAAAACTAATTAATTGAGTAAACCAATGTTGACTATTTGTAGTTTCTTTCAATCTTAGGAATATCTTCAGTGCATTTGAGAAATTTTATATTTTTACTTTTCACATCAAGTTTGTGATATATCCACATTTATGACAGTAGCCATTGCTACTATTTTTTTTTAAATTTCGGAATATTATAGGGGTACAAAGGCTTTGGTTACATAAATTGCCTTTGCACCTCCCGAGTCAGAGCTAAAACTGTGCCCATCCCCCAGACTGTGTGCACCGCACCTGTTAGGTGTGAGTTTACCCATCCCCTCCTCCCTCCTCCCACCTGTCTGAGACCTGATGAATGTTACTTCCCATATGTGCGCATGAGTGTTCATTGATTAGTACCAATTTGATGGTGAGTACATCTGGTGTTTGTTTTTTCATTCTTGTGATACTTCACTTAGAAGAATGGGGCTCTAGCTCCATCAAGGATAATATAAGAGGTAGTTCACCATTTTTTTTTTTATGGCTAAGGAGTACTCCATGGTATACATATACCGCATTTTATTAATCCACTCATATATTGATGGGCACTTGGATTGTTTCCACATCTTTGCAATTGTGAATTGTGCTGTGATAAACATTCGATGCAGATGTCTTTTTTTAAAAGGTCTTTTCCTCCTTTAGGTAAACACCCAGTAGTGGGATTACTGGATCAAATGATAGTTCTACTTTTAGTTCTCTGAGGTATCTCCATATTACTTTCCAGAGAGGTTGTACTAGTTTGCAGTCCCACCAGCAGTGTATGAGTGTTCCTATCTCTCTGCATCCATGCCAACATGTATTGTTTTGGGACTTTTTGATAAAAGCCATTCTCACTGGAGTTAAGTGATACCTCATTGTGGTCTTGATTTACATTTCCCTGATAATTAGAGATGTTGAGCATATTTTCATATGTTTCTTGGCCATTAGTTTATCTTCTTTTGAAAAGTTTCTGTTCATGTCCTTAGCCCACTTTTTAATGGGGTAGTTTGATTTTTTCTTGCTTTTTCTTGAGTTCTGTATAGACTCTAGTTATCAGCCCTTTATTGGATGTATAACAGGCAAATATTTTCTCTCATTCTGTAGGTTGTCTATTCACTCTAATGATAGTTTTCTTGGCTGTGCAAAAGCTTTTTGATTTGATCAGGTCCTACTTATTTATTTATTTTGTTGTTGCACGCATATTTATTATAATTAGAATAAAATATTTCCCCAAATACCCTTACAAGGTGAAAATGTACTCTGGTGTTTTCTACATTATCCTATTCTATCCCTTCCCACTTGCATTCCATCCATATTTTCATAATAAAAATGCTAGTTATGACCCACCTAAATGATTTTATAACCTACAGTTTGAAAAACATTAATTGATGGTTTTCTAGGTGCTAGTTCTAAACAAAGAAAAAGTATTTGCAAGAAAATCCCACTTTATTACTTCTATGTGGATAATAGTGTGGCAGATTTATTCTTTTACCTGAATATGAGTCAAGGTGAAAAAGAAAAATCCCAAAGAGTAAATTCCAACTTAGCCCTTGGGTGCAGTAGGCACAGAGACTCACTAATATTTTTAGAGGCCACAAAAATGTTTTAATTTAAAGTTAGAAGAAAAAAGTGAATATAATCCAATCTGTGGATTATATTTGTCTCTACACCAGCATAGTAATAAGATACAATTTTTAATATTTTTTGTGGTGCAAGGGACCCACGAAGGCAGAGGTGCCTAGGACCCATGGAAAACATAATGGGCCCTGCGCAGAGTGGAAGAGGAGCAGTGAGAAAGACTCTTCTTTTCCAGGGTGGTTATGCAGATATACTCTGGAGCCACACTTTTTGGGTTCTGATCTGCATTCTGCTGCTGACTAGCTATATAACCTTTGTGTAAGACATTTAACCTCTCCCTGCCTCAGTTTTCTCACCTGTAAAATGGGACTAGTGATGGAGACTGGCTTGGACTTTTGTTTTGAAGAGCAAATAATTTAACAAATGTAAAACCACTTAGAATAATGCCTGGAATATAGTGATAATTTTTTAGCACAAAGTGGAAAATGAGGTCTATTATGTTTATCTGTTCTGCCTCATCTTTTTTCTATTCTTCCAAGATACTACAAAAAAAAAATTATGCCCTTCTGGTGACCACATTTTATTCCTAGGAGCAGACCAAACAGGTTACAAATTCAGAAACATTCACATCCGGAGCACATTTTCCTGGGGCTAAATTTTATCCCTATTCAATCCTTGTTGCTTAGGCTGCAGAATGAATATGAGTAGCCCCAAATGAGAAAGAAAGTCACCCTCAGACTCTGAAAGTTAGGAAAATTTACATTATGAATCATCTATCCTCTGACTAAAGTTGAATGGATCAACCCTGAAATATCTTTTGCAAATGGCTACGTGGACATGAGAAGAACCTACTGGAAATTCCAACAATCCTCTGAACTTGGAGGCAGTGTTGTGTGGGGAGAGGAAAAAAAGAAGAGCAGAGAAAGAGATACAGGGAGAAGAAAGGAGGGAGGGAGGAAGGGAGGAGATACAGCGTTTCAGTGTGAGAGGCCATCCATACAGGTCACGTGAGTATGTTAAAAAATCACACAGTCTTAGCCTTTGAAAATCAAAAGGAGCATCTTTTCTTCTCTTAGTAATGGACACAAGTGTTCTCTGATGGGTTTGGGGATTTGCTGGTTCCAAAACCCAAGTCTGCAACTTATAAGCTGATTCACCTCTCTGAACCTTGGAAACCTGTAACATGTGGATAACACTCTGCCTAATTTTCATTGATACTTTGAGAACCACATGTGAAAGTGCTTTGCCAACAGCCAAGTGCTATTCAAAGGCGAGAAACAGATGTGGTCTGGGTGAGTGGGACGGCTTTAGATGTGTAGCTCTGGCAAGAATAAGGCCCAGGAATAACAATGTGAAAAATAGACCAATTCTCCCAAAAGTATTGCCTTTGCCATGGCCAAAAACTCAATACAGCCTAATGGACCAGAAATACAGCATTTACCAATTTGTAAATTTAGGCCATATTCACGCCTCCACTGTCAAATCCCATCATTGTACAAAATGTGGTCTCCTTAGAATACAGGTGGTCCCGGCGTTATGGATGAGACACTTTCCTAAGAACATCTTTAGGTCTGATTTGTATGTAACTCAGATCCCTGATGAACAGCGCATGTGTGGTAGTAATAGTAATAATAACAACAATACTATAATGGCTTGCATGTGGTAATAATAATAATACAGTGTAATACTATAATAATTATAATACCCCTGAACTGTAATAAGAAGTTACAGAACTATTGTGCTTTTTCTTTTAATTAGAACAAACAGAACATAAAAACAAACCAGTACAGAATGTTTAGATAGCAGACAGGAGAAATTTCAAAAAAAAGAATATTAGGTTAACACTCATCTACTGTTGCATCAATGTCTTGCTTACCGGAAGGGGCATTTTTGAGGCAAGAAGGTAGCTGACATTAATCAGAAGATGATGACAGAGACGGTGCAGGAGAGGACAGAGTGGGTGCTGGAGAATCAGGGTTTGAGTCTGTTGCTGGAGGAGGATTCCTGAAAAAGGTATCTAGGGTTGTTTGCACATCCTTTTTCTTTTTTGCATTGTAAATAGCCTCGTAGCAGCTGATGTTCTCACTAACTGCAAGGTAAACATTTGTGAGCTGCTCAATGTCACAATCTTGCTCCTCAAGCTTAGCAAATCTTGCTTCCATGAGATGAAAGGCTTCAGCTCATTCTTTTATCACAAACTTTCTTGGCTCTGGATCTTCTGATTCTTCAAGTTCTTGTGTTTCTATCAGCTGTTTTCTCTATCCATCTATGAGACTAGCCACTAGCATAAAGATGCTGTCAATGAACCGCTTACACCATGTGGGTTTGTTTATATGTGCGGCAGAAACTAGTTCCTGAATTATTTATTTAATTATAAATTATCCTTAGGGGAGCCTTGGGAGCCTGTTGGTCAGTACGAAACACCGTCAGCCGGGGCATCCGTAACCCAGGGACTGCCTGTATTATCCATCCGTAAGAGACAGAGTACTTGAATTTTATAGGCATTTTTGAGTTGCAAAAATTTTTAACTTCTTAGTAAGGTCTAGGCCTCGCTTTAACTTTCCACTTGACAATAGTCTTCAAGAAGGTACCTGTCATTTTAAGCTAAAAGCAGCTGTACTTCACACTAGAACCCTGTGGAATGCCATGTGGGGCATTAGTCCAACTCGGCCCAAGGCAGGCACTCTGCCAAATAGCCAGGTGGTGCCTTTCTTCTATAATCTCCTTTCCCCTTTTCTTCACCCCTCAGTCTCTTCCCCCAACGGAATGCCCTGATTATTTGTTTTGATTTTGCGAAAACATAACCAGAAATTTCAAGGCAAAAAAACTTCATTTCTGAGAGGGAGAGACTTAAACGTCCCCTGTGGATCTGCGGAAGCCTAGGGCTGTTCGGTACCTTCCACTCAAACCACAGAATTACGCAGTGCGCACAGCTGTGCAGACAGCTGCCCCGCGCTCCCTCCAGACCTCGCACCGTGCTGCCTCCCGGCAACATCCTTGCTGTATGTGATCATGACGCTGGCTGTGTAATCAGCGGAGAAGCAACTCTTTCAATTAGAAAAGTGACTTCGACCAGCAGTTTTGGCATAGGACTCACAGCTGCCTTCCGTGTAGGGAAACTTAGTTCTAGAAACAATTCCTCCATGTCAGAGTTATTCAATTGAAACAGAACAGGCAGAAACAAATTTATGAGGGACTGGGTTTTTATTGATTGATTGATTGATATATTTTTGCCTTTGGGTTTTACAGTTCTGAAGCTCCTCCTGAACCATGGATTTTATTCATTAAAAAAGGCAAAATGGTTCAGCCAGTTGTCTAGGCTGGGTCTGTGATGGATAGTACAGACCACACCAATTTTTGGTGAATCACTGTTTCCGTATTATTCATGGCATAGGATTCCACATGACTTTCATGTGTGTATTTTACTGTATTTGACATAAAATGAAATTTGGTTAATAGGTTTTAAGCAAATTGGATGTTTGATATGTTATTACAACTATAGGAAATTTCACAATGACTAAATCTTTTTTCAGGTTGTAAAAGGCCCGAGGTAGTTCTCCTTGATCCTCTCATGTCGGAAGTTCATTTGAGATACACAAGAATAAATCATTAGTGTGGTTTCTGAGATTGTAGCCAAAGGTGGTTCCTGTACTTCACATACCACTCAATTCTCACCACAGAATTCCTTTGTGACGCAATCAGATAGCTTTGCTAACAGTCACTGCAGATGACACTTGGCTTGTTGTTTAGTGGATTTGAATATTCCCCTTTGTTTTTCAAAGTTGATTAGTATGTTTGCATCTGTAGGTCAGGTAATATCCTTTTAGGTATCTTAAGAACATTTATATTTCTAGAAAGAAAATATTTTCTCTTATTTTTCTTGTTTGCCAAAATCTGAGTCAAACCATGTCACCACTTGGCTCATAGAACAGTAACCAAACAAATGGACGTGTGCGCTAAGTCTAAGACCAACTGAAACCGTCCGTAAAAATAATAGCAGGTCAGCCCAAAGTAAGCTCAAATCAGCCTTAAACTCACTTCACTGGCCTCTGGGTTACAGCTCATATAATATGATCTGTGTGAACAATTTCTGTTGTAAAGCTACCTCATAAAGAAATATATCATCTACAGAGTACTTTCATAAACCCAATTATAGGAACAATTCAGCAGACTTATAGCTACTAGGATCCGAGCTCTATCTCCTCCTTGGTTCTGCTTATTAAAGACAGTGAAGTGGAAATATTGAGGTTGCAAAGAAACAATGACTCAGTTTAGCCAACACAGAAAAGGCTGGCGTAATCACTCGCTCACGCATAACTTTACTTCTCTCTTATTGTCGTGTTGCCAGCTTCATTTATTATAGATGGCTGTTCCTAAGAAAAACTATAAGCAAGCCCTTTGTACACAAATATGAACATAATGTCAATATCTCACTGACTGATTTGCGCAAAATTGCACGTGATTCATTAAAAAAATTAGTTGGTATTTAATGTAAATTCAATCATCACAATACTTTGTTAACTAAGATGTTTGGTGGCAAGTGACAGAGAGGAAAATAACAATAGTGATTAATAAACACATGGATAATTAATAATTTATAAAAATATATTGTTTGAGGGAAAAAGTCCAATTGTGAATGATGTGATTTCTTTTAACCTTATCCCAAAGCTCGGACCGGAAGGGATTCATACTAAATTAGTTGGCCCATACAGAGTTGAAATGGTGATACTGGTTTTGAAAAGAAATCACGTTTTAATAAAAAGGCAAAAAAGGGGATCAAGTAGAGAAATAGATGTTAATGTTCAAATGAAAGCTTTTCTGCAGCCAAGACTCATCATTCAGAATTGGAGAAAAATGAGAAGCATGTTCTGGCTACTAGTGTGCTGATTCAAATATTCAGGGTATCTGTGGCAACTGGGCAAATACACCCCACGACACTGGTGTATATTAAAGCTAGTGCAATTTTCTTTCCAGCCGTGGGTTCCTAAAGGTCTTTATTCTCCGTCAATCTCTGAAAAGCTCAAACACAGTTCATTAATCACAATGACTCTTGTGTACAGTCTAGTGTCTTTTCTAAATTATAACTGGTTTCATTTCTCTTATGCTTTTTCTTTGGTGACTTAAGGAAAAATAATTGTGTTATTTATGTGGGTTCATGAAAACATTTATTTTTTTCCTTAAACCCTTAGCTTCTGTAAATCTGTTGCTGAGGTTCAATTATTTTTCTCCCCTGACTAGAAGAACATAGTTTCAAGGCTGAGGTTCTCATAATTTCTCTCATTACATTCCTGATTCAGCCTGGTGTAAGAAGAAAATTACTTATGGCAGTGAAGGCTTAGAGGCTATACAGCCAGAAGCAGATGAAATCAGTAGGGTGGTGAGTAAAAGGTAGCGCTCTAGTCTTCCTCCAGAAATAGTGCTCCCACTGATTTGTGATCTATTGTCGTGCATAGGAGAGGGAAAGTGTCTGGGGACCACTGGTTCACATGGGACGTGCTCTGATGGTGAAGGTGAAACGATGATCTGGTTGCTTTTGGTGGTGCAGGGAAGCATTGCAGCATAGAAGAAGATAAGCATGAATTTGTGTCACAGACCTGGGTTTGAATTCTGACTCTATTGGGCAATTTTAGGGTAAATTTATGATCTTTCTAAATGCTAACTTGCTTGTCTATAAAATGGAAATGCTCATATCTCAGAGTTGTTGTGAGAATTGTGTGACGGGGGATAGAAAGCAAGGTACTTGGCATGGTAGGTACTTCAGACAACTCAGGCAAGAAATAGACTTAATTTAGGTTATTAGCATAAAACCTTGATATTGTATCACGGTAACAATTATTTAATCAGATTGCCAAGGCCCTGTTACAAAAACCTGGACAAAATTTTAGGAAAAAAAATGCTAATCTAACGTGTTCATTAATGCCTGCTATATGCTCAATACAATTTGACAGTTTCATCAATTAAATCTTATCAGTAAAAACATTAACATCTACCGGAGGGATTTCCTTCCTGATGCAAGGGACCACGTATGCCTTACTCACCCCTACATCCTCAGTGGCTAGCAGAGGGGCATGGCTCATACTAGGTGCTCAAAAAGTACTCATCAAGTGAAGGAATGTGTGAGGGCAACGACCACTTCTCTACCAGCCATCTCCATACCAACCTTGTTGAATTTCTTCTTCATTATCAGGTTACATATATAGACATCTCCATATATCTGATCTTACTTCCTTCTGGCAATTTCTGTATGCAGGTGTCAGAGCAGGGAGCAAACCTGTCCTCTCAGAGCTGTCTACAAGCCCGTCAGGCATCTCAACACTGCTATACCCACTTCTCCAGCCCTTCTTTTTTCTGGGGAAGGGTCCAGAGACCTGATGTTCTCTATAGAGTTTGTATTCAGGACCTGTAACATATAGAAAGAAAGGATTATGTTGATTTTTGAGTTCCATTATAGTTGCAGTATCACTTGTAATGGTACCGTTAGCTTTTGCTCATCAATATTCAATTCATGGTCGCCTCCCAGGTGTAATTCCTGAGATATCTAGGTTTAGAGAGAAGTTCTTTCGAAGAAGATTAGATGTTACTTCCCCTACACTTTGGAAATAAGGATGCCATTGATTTTGTCAATGGCAAAATGCAGAAGTAAGAATGAAGCAGGTACAACCCGACCATAGTGTGTTTCTCCCCATTGACCTGAAATTCTTTCTCTTTGAGCTGAACCATAGGAGCTGCCATCATGGTGAGAAAATCATGGGTGCTTCCCACTTGATATATTTCTGAAACCTCTACCTGAATTTTATAAAATAAACCCTACTGAAACGGGATTAACATGCTCTATGTCAGAAGTCATCCTTCATCTCCAAATCCTTAGAATGTAAACTTGGCTGAGACAGAATCTTTCTTTCATTCTGTTGTCATCCTCAGTCAGGCTGCCTTAAATTTCAGAGAAGGAAAATTACTAAGATATTTGTAGAATTGAGCAGAAGGAAAGCCTGGAAATTACCTATTCCAACTAACACATCTTAGAAATGAGGAAGTGGTGGCCTACAGAGCTCTGTAGACTCTAAGAAGACAAAAAAAAAAAGTTAAAAAGGAAATTCCCCAGAATGTAGAACTTTAATAGTAGCTCAGTTCCAGGGGTGTGCTGAAGCCAACTCATATATGTTCACAAGAGCTGACTGTGCACATCTCTTCCAAATTCCATGATCAATGACACCATATTGATAGCTTGAAATCAGTCATGGAGGGAGTATTTACAACATGGAAATTGTCAAACACTACTATAAATTAGAGAGCTGGTTGTTAAACATTTACCAACATACTGCTGCTCAGTTCATAAAATCGAGCCTGATATTTGCCTGTAAGCTCTGCCTAAGTACACATACAAATAATTTAGGCATGTTTTATTTGCTATTAAAAATATTGAAGGAAACATATCAGAATCATTTTGCTTGACCAATTTGACAACTCAGCATTCAAATGTGTATTTACTTCAAAGGATCTGGGGACATGTTGGTAGGTAACTTTATTATTGTTTTACTATTATTTTAGTATGGAAAAATCAGTATGGCTAAGGTGAAAGACTGTAAGCATGTCTATTGAAAATATGCTTCCACCTTTAGAATAGATACAAATATTTATGATATAGATGATACAGGCATATTTAAATAATTTTTCATAGAAGATATTTCATCCCCTTACATTGCATTTTGGACACTTATAAAGATGAAAGTCGATTGCTGTTTGCGGTCCATTCTATGCGGTAAGTCAAGTTGATCAGCTTCCAACACGTTATTTAATACATAGCATTTCCAGATTTCCCAGATAATGCCACTTTAACCCATTAACTCTATTTGGAATCCAGTTTCAATCAAATAAATGGTGAGTCACTTGCAGTGTCCCCATACCAGCCTTGCTGGCTGGAAAGGTGTTTCTAGAAGCAAGAAGACAACAACTATTTAGAACTCTCCTCAGCACAATTGCTTGACTACATCAGAACTTTTAAAAGTCATCATATGTAGGCCTTCCAAAGGAAGCCTCTGTAAATTATATTTCAGTTTCTGTAGGACTCATGATTTTTAAGTAATGGAAAGAAAGGTTTTGTTTGTTTGTTTTGTGAATAGTTGCTAACTTATAGTAAACGCAACTGCAGATGAAACGAGGGTCCCAGGTGAGCATCTGACTTGCTGTAGGGGATTTGAACAACCCCTTTACACTGTTTTCTTTCTTTTTAAAATATGATTCAAAGATACTCATAAAGGAGTACGAGTACATACACTAAGAAACCAAGTTAGAATGTTATATTTATGCACAAAGTTGGTATAGGATAATAAATGACAGTATTTGCTCTCTTGGTGTGTTTTAAAACTCTCCAGAGCATTTCCAGGTATTTTGACATATAGAAGAAAATGCATAGATTCAGAGGGAGAGATCATTAATTTAGAAAATAGCTAAAGGATGGAGAATTCCCGGAAAAATGACAAGACAAACTTAAAAGACATTGATAAATCTTGTTTGAATTACTTTAGCCTATTCTACGTGAATATATGAATCAAGCAAAAATTTTTAGTGGTACTTGGCCTAAATATTATTGCATAATGGGCTTGGCATTTTTCTTTGATACGGAAAGTGAGATCTGGTTCCTTAGGACAATTAGATTTGCCAGTTGGGAACTGGAATTAACCTGATTTTAACAAGTTTGATGTGACTGGGTACAACAGCACCTCTTTCTCTAGGAACAATTACTTAGAATACTATCAAGCCCATTTTAGGAAGCAGATCCTAGAAGGAACAGTTATCACCATCAAACCCCTGTCAGGCCACAGATCCTGGGAAGAGAGTCCATTAGAAAAGAGATTGGATTTTACCTCCCTGAGGTGCTTGGCAGAATGAATTAGTGTGAAAGGGCAGAAAATTTTTTTCATCTCTAGATGAGCATTTAGGTTGATTCCGTATCTGTCTCTTATATAGTGCTACAACAAAAATGGGAGTGCAGATGTTTCTTTGACATGCTGGTTTCATTTCCTTTGGATATATATCAGTAATGAGTTTGTTGGAACATGTGGTAGCTCTCTGTTTAATTTTTGGGGGAACTTCCATGCTGTTTTCCATAATGGCCCATCTACAGATGAATGATTAAAGAAAATGGGCTATATATGTATAGACACAATGGAATACTAGTCAGCCATAAAACAGAATGAAATCCTGTCACTTTTGGCAGCATGGGTAAACCTGGAGGACATCATGTTGAGTGAAATAAGCCAGGCACAGAAAGACACGTGGGGCATGATCTCACTCATATGTGGAATCTGAAAAAGTTCATTTCATAGAAGTAGAGAGTAGAATGGTGGTTACCAGAGGCTGGGGAGGATACAGTGGAGGGGGAGATGCAGAGAGCTTGGTCAGTGGGTACAAAGTTAAACAAGAAGAATAAGTTCTGGTGTTCTATTACACAGCAGGGTGACTGTAGCAAACAACAATGTAGTGTATATTTCAAGATAGCTAGAAGAGAAGATTTTGAATTTGTCACCATAAAGAAATGATAAATGTTTAAAGTGATGGAAATGGCAGTTACCCTCATTTGATCATTATACTACATATACATGCAATGAAACATCCACTGTACTCCACAAATATGTACAATTATTATGTATTGGTTATAAATGAAAAAATATTTTTCACCTTCTTTCTCTTTTTGAGAAAGGAACGAATTCTAATCTTGGTTTGGGTTGGGGTTTGTGGGCTTCGCCATGAGCCCCTGGGTTTGCATCCCACCTGCAGCCTCCCTAAGTACAGGACCTTGAGTTAGCTGGTGGGCCTCCGTGTCTTACTTCCCCTTGGGTGATCTGGGAATAATAATAGCATCTACTTCACCGTCATGAGGGTTAGACAATGCAGTATGAATAGGGTTCCTAGAACAGTCTTGGGTACATAGTGAGTACTCAGGAAATGTCTGCAGGTGTTATTGGGACAGCTGACCCAGTCAGCCCAGCATGCTAATAAGCTTTAGCAACTCAGCACCTGCCAGGAAAAGAGCCGCAGACAGACGCAGGGTGAGCAGAGCCAGCTGGCTCAGCTGTGAGATCCCTCCATGAGTCGATGTTTTTGTGTTCCTCCTCCTTCTGTACAGATCTGCTAAGAGGCTCAGAGAAAAACCTCTTTAACCCCCAGGGTTGAGCCTTGGCTGCAGCAACCTGTCCCACGCCATAGTTCAGGCTGTGACTAGGCAGATTTGAGTCTCGTTTAGGTAACTCAACTTAGGGGGTAAAGTATTTAACTCAGGAGGCAGATAAAAGATGTGATATACCAGCTTTTAGTCACTTATAATTTAACTGCTTGAGATGATTATGCAATTCGAAATGTCACAAGACGTGGGAAGCAGGGTATGAGTCAGGGAAGACTTCAGGTCTTCTTGCCCTGTCATCTGGAAAGCCTCCTTGCTATGCCCTCCCACTGTGGGGACTCTTAAACTAGGTTTACAATTATCACAGAGTGGTGTTAGCAGGACTGGAGCTCTAGGTATTCATACATCTATTCTACAACATACATCCATTTAGCATCTCCTATGCCCAGACTCTGTGCTGGACTCCGGGACACAAAGATAGATAAGCATACCCCTCGTCCTCAGGAGCCGGAGTCTGACCGGGTAGAGGGATTGTAAACAGATGGTGACACAGTTAAGGCACAGATAAAGCATTGCTGGACACAGGAAATGAAGAGAGTAGCCTTGTCTGGGAGAGTTTAGGGGATCTTTAAAGGGGAGGACACTTGGACTGATCCTCAAAGGATGAGTAGGCTGTTTTGTAGGGATGAAGCCATGTGTGGAGGGATGTAGAGGAAGAAGGGTTTCAGGAATGAGAGGGCATTCTAATCAAAGGAAACAGTCTGCACCAGACGCATTTGGCATTTAAGTTCCCCTGGTTCACAAATTATACATATATTCCTTCAAAAATATCTGTAGATGATCTGTAGTGCACCGAATCGGCCATGGAGCGAAAAACGTGTTTCTGCTGTCAAGGTGCGCAGTGGAGAGGGAAGATGGGTGTGGAAGGTGTGTGTGGTGTAGCATACGGGCTCTAACAGCCCTCCGTACTGGGACAGCAGCAGAGCTTCAGGACCCGGTGGTGGCTTCATAGTGAAGGTGGTGCTTGATTCGTGCTGTGGAAATGAGTGGTGTCCCCTAGGAAGGCAGAGGGAAGAGAGTGTGTGGAGGCACTAAGGAAAATCACGTGCACATGCCACGAAGAGCAAGCAGACTGGTAGACTGGAGCACCTGGTGGAGCAGGGCAGTGCAGAGGATCAGACTGGAGAGGGAACTGGACAAGCCGGGCCTCAGAGAGGTTTGGTTCAGAAAGCTCATGCCAGCGGCAGGGAGGAAGATGAGTCGGAGCTGCCCGTACTGGAGGCAGGGAGGTCCTGGGTTTATCTTAAGCTTTTGGCAAGGCGTGGTAAAGGCCTGAACTACAGCAGTAATAGCAGGAATGGAAAATTGATTTAGAATCAAGATATTTTTACAAGGTGGAATAGACAGGACATAGTAACCAACTGACTGTGAAGGATTAGGGAGAATGGTGGCTGACCTCTTAAGTTTCTACCTTGGCCAACTAGGCGGACAGATGATTCTATTTACCAGTTCAGGGAGCAGAGGATGGGCAGATGCTCACAGGACCAGTTAATGCACTCACACCTAGAGAGGTGGCTTTGAGGCCGACGTCCTCGTGGGGGATCCAGCAGTGAATACACGGGTCAGGAACTCAGGAGAAATGTTCACATTTACTAAAATCGTAGGCGGATAAGATCTTCTGGGTCGAAGATTCTTGTTTAGTGTGTCAGCAATGGATTATATTATGCCAAAGTATGGATTGCTTCAAAATGGACACAGGATGGCCCAACAGGACCAACTCAGGTTCGCACACTAGTTTCCTCCAGGTACAATCAGGCCTATCACTTTACCCTGCTATACTTTAAACATTGCATCCTTTTCTGTATCTGCCGAAAACATTAGGAAGCTCTATGCTAGGGAAACGGTGGGGAGAGACGGAAGAGAATTGGGATCAGTCCCCCAAGGAACATCACTTTTAAAGGGCCGAGGAGAAGAGGAGCCAGGGCAACACCAAGGGAAGGACAGAGGAACAGGACAGGGACCAGGGCAAGGCAGGGGGAAGGGGATTTTCAGGGAATGGAAGAACTAGCAGATTCAGAAGCAGCAGAGAGACCCGGGGAGGACTAGACCGTGTTCCTTTTGGAATTTGGCAGAGAGAAATGGTTGGTGATTTGGTCAAATGTTCTTCAGGCAAGTGACAGATGCCCAGGCACAGTGGGGAGGAGAGTGGAGAGGTGAGAAAATAGAGGCGCTGAGGTTGATTTCTCATTCCAAAGCTTTGGCTATGAATGGAAGGTGAGAACAACCGCCCTCGCTGGTGTGGGGCAGACATCAAGAGAGGTGTTGTTGTGTTTTTCAGGTACACACAGAGATGTGGCTCATCTGTTTTCCCCAGTTAGGTTAGAAGCTCCCTAAAGAAGAGAGAGACTGTTTTCTGCAATTCTGGGCATATTCCAGATGCTAATTCAGGACCCATGCAGGTTCACATAGGGACTTTTGTCACAGGATTTTTCAAACAACATTAATTATATGTGCACCAATTCAAAATGTAATTTTTTTGATACTCTTATAAATATGTACACATTTCATTTCCTAAGAGGAAAAAGCAGATTTTGTGATGTTAGCTAGCAGTAATAAATCTATAAAAAGTATTGGGTTTCAATGGACAATTATCCTCTTTCCCTGGAGATTTTCTTTTATGTAGACTTATTTTAAAACGTAACAAGGTATTTTGTGCCCGCTTTCTCTGCCCAATGGCCTTTCTCCTACATTCATCTGTTAAGTAACATTTTCTCTATGGTAAGGCTTGGACCATATGTTCCCCTTCTGTAGTGTTTTTGACTTTCTTTGCGGGGAAAATGGTACTTGGAGGTGGGTCTTGTCATTCTCAAATACTGAGCAAATACACTAATTGGATTTAAGCGTGAGATCAGCTCTTCCAACAATGTATTGGTCAAAAATACGCCCTTACCGTTGCATGTAGGTGGAAAGGTCCATGTTAATTTATACTGGATAAAGCATGCCAAACAAAACATGATGGTCCATGCTTAAAGTTTCTGTTTTCACTAGGATGTGCCACTGAATCTGAGAAAAGTGTTAGAAATGATTGCAGATCACAGCAAATGGATTCTATTTTCAACTCCCATTTTTAATTTAAACTTCTACCAAATCCAGAAGGATTTCCAGACATTTATATAAAGATGTATCTATGGATGTGATACTAACAAGGCCTTTAAGTAAGAAAATATGCCCTTTAAAGTAATGGAAAGAATAAAATAATTCTAGTGAACTGATTGAGTACACAGCAGAAGTCTTTCTTTCGTACAAGTTTGGTTACAGTCACTAGTGTTCAGTGATTTCTGTTTGCATTTTTTTGGAAGTAAAATTGGGCACAGACTTATTAAAAGATGTTTATGTCTCCATATAATGTAGCAGTTATCTCCGTGTAAATTCCATTTCATGCCAGGGTTTCTTAATGGATGTAACTGAGGTTTCGCATTTGGGAGCTGTCCCCAATGTGAACTTGTGGATGTTTGCACTCTGCATCAGCTCCATATTCTGAGAGTGATGTGGCATATGGTATATTTTCCCCAATTCACTTCCATTGCTATAACTTGTACCCTCCAGCCTCACCCAATTCACTCGTGTATTTTATCACCTTCCTGAAGAGATTTAAAAATGCCATGTTACTTATTCTATTACTTTGTTTTAAATCAGATAGTTGAAAAACACCGCATTACAAACTAGCCCTAAGAAGCATGTGTAATAGAACCAGAAGGTTGTCAGTTAAAGTCATTTCTCAATTCTAATATAAAACCTAAGATTTCACAGATCTCATAATGTCTGAGCTGTGAATATTTGCTTCAGGCATCAACTTGGCATTTAAAAAAAAATCTTTCAAACCACATGGACATTTCACTTTGCCAGAATATCTACTTCTCATATAATGGTTAAAATTATCAAACTTCAACAAAAATATCTAATCTTTTCCCATTCTAAGAGTCAGAAATCTCTTCTTGTTTGGTGAGTTCATCTTTTACTTTTTCCATTTCTAGGCCAGAACAGACTTGTCACCACTTCGTAGTGATTGGTTAATTGATTAGGTAATTAAATTTACAGCCCAGAAAATGTATTCCAAACACAACCACAAAATTTCCTCTTACAATTTGTGCTTAGGGCTTTCACTCTGGGAATCCAAAGAGTTCAGCTGGAGATAAAGATAAAGTAATGGTGGGTAAAAAGAAAGGTATTCAAGTCAAAGGTCAAAAAGGTAATAAAGTTTAAAATATGTGGCAATAGTGTTTCATCTAGATGAGACAGATACGTATTTTTGTTTTGGAAATACTCTTTATTTTATCCTTACACGTATTTTTTATATTATTAGCCATCTTTGTACATAACGTTCATGATTAATGTTTGCACAACCACCTACCGTTCGTAAAGTGCTGTCGGATCTTATCTTCTCAACAGCAGAGCAAACTCCTCGGGACCTAAAGGCATGCATTGCATTTCCCTAACACTTCAAAGGAAATATATTCAAACCAATAATTTCAACATATTTGAATATACACAAACCAATAATTAGGACAAATTTGAATATACTCAAACTAGTAATTCTTTGAGGCTTTATCTGTGAGATGTTTAAATGCAATGTCCCATCTACAGACACAAACACATCATTCCTGACAGTTTTCAGTAGAGGGTACAAGCAAGAGGTGCAGGCCTTGGTGTCACCACCAGTTTAGCTTTTTTTTTTTTTTTTCCCAGTTTAGTTTTTAAAAGACAAAGTCATTTCCAAATAAAGTAAAGGAAAATGTTCCTAAGACGTTCCTGAGTCACATGTAGAGCATGCGTAGAGCTAAGGGACCCATGACTTTCTATTGTCTTTATAAGGAGACTTCTCATTTGTGAAGTGCCCAGAGGATGAGGGTGCCAGGCAGGAGCCTCTCTGGGCCTTACCAGCCAGAGTACCCTGTTAAAAGGATGAGCAAGGACAGTTTCCAGCATCCTCACTGTCTCGCCTTCCCAGGACTAACCTAGTCTCCCTTAATCTTTTTGACACATTGATTTATCATCCAGGGATGCACACACTGTACCACGTTATTCACTTTTTCAAGTAAAGAGGTTCCTAGTATTTGTAACCCTATGACAAATCAATGCTCTGCTCTCAAAACACACCCCTAATGAAATAGCACGTCCTCCTATTAAAAAAGAAAGTTAAATATCTTAATTGTGTTTTTAAAAACATTTATTTAGAGACAGTTGGGTCTGGCCATCTGTTGCTGCATAGTTAGCTAGTAGTAAATACAATATGAGAACATAAATCTGTTTCCATTCATTGAGCTCATTAATCATGTGGCCTAATGTGCCCACGTGGTACTACCCACATTTTAAATCCGTATTATGGTGGTAAAGGCTAATATTGGGACATTTCATTTATTTTTCATTGCCAAATGACAAATTAAAATAAAATTTAATGTTATATTTTTTAAAAATCCGTTGCAGTGGAGAAAGTATGCAAATTCCTGTGAGATGCAAAATGGAATGAAACGCAGTTCATGCATATGGGGAATCTAGGAGCAGGTGGTTTTCCTTTGCACTAAAGCTAGTAAGTTTTTTAGAAGCTTGGTGTTTGAGGATCTCAGAGTCCAAAATTCTCTCCTGCCAATAGTTTTGGAATATATTGTGCTACCAGGTTTACCTACTTCCAGATCTGTTGGGAGACAGATTATCAACCGTTTTCATAGATTCTACATGTGAGAAGCCATTTATTATGTAAGTAAAAACAAATTAAGACTAATTAATTAAAAATAAATACCTCATTTAATAATTATTTATTAAATGCTTACTGTATGCTAGGCCTGATGCTAGGAAATGGAAAGAGAGTGGTGAACAACATACTCATGTTCTCTCTTCTAATAGATCTTACAGCCTTAAGGATCACCTTAGTCTGAACTTAAATGATGTTTGAACACTTCTTTAAAAAAAACTAGTGTCTAAAGATCTTTTCTATTTACAATGCATATACAATATTTTCCTAACATGGGTTTGTTTCTGTATCTTTTGGCTATAAGTGGAATTTAAAAAAATTATACATATCCACATTAACATAGAAAGTATTAGGTATGTAGCCAACACTTTATTCTTTATTTTCCTTAATTCTTTATTTTCCTTTTCCTTTATTTTACTTATAGATTGAAGAAAGAAGTGAGAATTTCTTCTGTTGTCTTAACACACTCCTCATTACCATTGACAAATTAAAGATAGTCCAAAGTAAGAAAACAATCTTTCTACTTCTGCTGAAAAAGCTTACTCTATAAAGTTGGAATCAGTACTTTTAGCAGCCTGTGGCAAACCAGGCGCTTAATGACACCCACCAGCTGACACTCCTGTTCCTGGCAATCTGAATATGCCACCATCCTGCAAAGGTTTCCACTTGGCTTTGCAAAGTGTTATGTAGCCGTAGTTCTTGGGCAGATACAGGCTCAGGTTCTAGGTGGAAATCAGAAATGCCTTCTGTCTGTTAGAATTAGTTATATGGCTCCATTTTAACATTTAGAGTTTCACATATTCTAAGTAAAACTCCTCCCAACTATTAAGTAGAGTTATTTAAGAAAAATGAATGTATTTATTTTAAATTTCGTTTTTATTTCCATTAATCGTTCATATTTGTCCTCCCTAACTTAAGACATAAGAAACCTAAAGTACTAGTAATGTAACCAAACAGATATTCACTTTCTTCTTACTGCTCACTCATAGATTAAGAAAATAAGATGTTGGATGATAGAATAACATTAAAGATTCTTAAATTCTTTAGAAAAGGTAGCAAACTAATTAGGACCTTTGATATGATACAGCCTGTTATAAAATATTATCTTTTATACACAAAAAATAGGTTATGATCTACCATTTTCCCACAGAAAGTCAAAATAATAATGGCTTCTAGGAGCCTCCAACAGCAGTAATTTCCATTCATTTTTTTAGTAAAAACCCTCATTTTTAAGGTTAGAAATCTTCAAGTGCCGCTATAAGGATGTGCCTGGTATACAGACAGCATTTGTGTCTAATGTCCATTGATTGCTGCAAATGATGATGAATTGGATAACACTCAAACGTTTGTACTGTATTCAATACAGCAGTATTTGCACACACCTGAAGAATGATGGTGTGGACATGTTTGCGATTTATTCAGGCTATAGTTAATAACAGGTGTGTACACATGGGTGAGATGACTTCTCTTAGCAATTCTGCAGCCCCACAGCAGCTCACAGGGCATAGGTGTATAAAAGAGATTCTCAAGGTTGAGTAATGTGTGGATCCTTTTCAAAGACAAAAATGTATTATTGGACCTCTGGAATTGACTCAGATTATTTTTGTCACATACATATGCAACATAATAAACATGTTAAACATGAACATATGCAAACCTGGTTATAAACTCTTTACTCTCAGAGCCCTTGAGCATCCATAAAATCAAAACAAATTAACCATCAAATACAGGCTACATAATCACTTAAAATCAAGTTAATACTAATTTAATGTGGCAGAAGATGTTGTTTGGCTGAAGTTACCACTTGAAATGTGACCATGGTATTAACTGCTACGGCAACTGTGCTTTTGATCTCGGCCTGCCTGTGTATTTCAAGTTCCAGGTTCTGGGTGATTGTTTTTTGGAAGAACACAGTAAAGCCCTCATTTATTCTTGGGATTTACTTGGTGCAAATAAATCATTTATTTATTAATTTCACCCTTTAGTCCTTACCTGTAGTATTTGTTGTTGTTACACACAAAAAAGGTTATATTAATTTTTCAGTTTATAATCTAAATAAAAGCATAAAATTAAATCAATTCCCATAGAGAATGTGCAAAACCTTAGAAACATGTCCAAACACTCTTCCACCTCCATTCCTGATCACCATGCCACCAGTTTGAAAATAGTGCCTTAGAAGATGGTAAAACTTGCTCTGAATCTGTGCGGTAGTCTCTGCATAACAGCACACATTTTTGAAATTCAAAGTCATATTATAAAACATTTGAATGCACAGTTTGATTTTTCTACATAGTATATGGCAGGGTCACTACTAACCTATATTATGCCTTTGTGCAAATTAGAAAAGGGTGCCCCTCCCTGCAGACACAGCCCCAAGCTGGGGCTCACGGCTTAAGCCACAGGGTCAGCCTGGATTTCAGCCTTATTTCGCCCTGCCTCAGTGCCCTTGTGCTGTGACAACCTGCACAACTGTACATGGCAGACTCGTTATATTAAAAAGTCAAAGAAGTAAGTTTTCTCTCCATTTAATTTTTCAAAGAAAGAAATCCTGACTCTCCAATTGACTCATTAGCTAAATTAAATCTCTTAGCAATGTCATATTTGTTTCTGTTAATTAAAGCAGAAGTGCTGGGAGATGTTTCCCTTGGGAAATTATTCCCAGTGACCTCTTGTTAAATAAAAGACACCTTCTACTCATTAGATTCTTTTCTACTTATTTCCCTAATTTCATTGCATTCTTTCCATTTTAACCCATTTAATATAATTAACTACATAGTCAAACACTAATTTCAAGTTTTCTGACCCCTTCTTGATCAGTTTCTATTTATTGAGAAGACCATTTTCTTGTTATGTGTTAGAGAGCAGAAAGAAATATTTTTAGTATCTCTATGGCAGTGTTGCTCAGCAGCGATACAGACACATATACAGATACATAGATATAGATATACACACACATTCTCATTTACTTACTATTAATATATTTGTAGCTTAGTTTAAATAAAGTCCTTTCCATACAGATGAGCTCAAGCAGGAATACATCATGGCGAGTTATGTAATGCTGTTATCATGAATATTACTGACTGAGCTTTAAGTGCTATTTACAAGTTATTTCTAAATGTGCAAGTCCTTGATGAGGTCCACTTGTGTTCCCACTCTGCTCTAGCCCAGAGGGAAGGAGGGAGGGGAGAAATTTATCAAGAATCTGTGGCGGGAAACTCTAGATAACACCAAGAGGTGGAAACCAGGAAGTTTAGAAGAATTTAGGGTCTCGAGAACCTGACTTTATTTTAGTATTACTGTTATTGTTGTTTAGGTATTTAAACTCTTTGGCAAGTAAGTGCTTAATAAAAGTCCAGCGTCTAGAAGATGGAGCTATTTGCAGAGAGTCGGGGGGAGAATCTGTTCCATTGTATGTGTGCATGTACATACCTGAGCATTCTGCGGAGGCAACCTCATATATGAGCATCAGGGCCTGACATACAGAAACAGATAATTGCTGTTATGTGATTGTGAGCTTAAATTGTAAATCCTCTCTGCTCTAGACTTCATGCTCAGTAGAATTATGCAGAGGCAATTTTACTTAGTAGATTACAGCCATTTATCACAGAATAAATCTTCGCCAGATCCCTGCAAAAGGAATAGAGCACTAGGAGCTGCCTTTTACCCAGAGAATCAAAGCCTAGTGTATAGCCCCAATACCTCTCTGTATTTGCATGCACAATGACCTCCTCTGAGCATAAACAGCTGCATGCTCAAAGCAGGTACTTTCATAAGCTGCGTGCCTGGTGTTTGCATTTGTTCAAGCTGCCTGATGGTCAGCTGGAAAAAACATCCAGGCACTGTTTTAGAAAATGATTCTCGAACTCTAAAAACATACAGAAAACTTAAATGGACCTAGACCATTTCTGAAATACTAGAGAGCAAACTATTTGTGTATGTAAATGCTTGGTCCCTGCCCTCCCCTCTGTGTTAGATGGCTTTGGAAGACAGGTGACATGGGGGAAGGACTGGGGACAGACATATCACTGCTCTGTCTTCCTCCCCCTCAGCTACAAGGAGAGGCTGGTAAAGGACCCTTTGCACAATTTGGCATTCACACTATTCTCAGGCAAATTACTGGTGGTCATTTGTGAAAAATTGAACTTTTTCCCAAGTCAGGATACTGAGACTGCCTATTCCTTGTCACTCTCCACTCTGGTACTGGGGAACCTGAGTGGAAATGAATGAATTATTCAAATAGTTTTGACTCCCTACTGTGTTCTGTGCACAGTCCTAGAGGCTATCCTGCTAAGCCTTCTCCTTCTCTCATGTGCTGGATCTGGGGTGATTCTGGCTTCACTGCAAGTCCCCTGTTTTGCATTAACTTTAGGGGAGAGAATCCAGACCACTTGCACACCTGCTGTCATTGATAAGGCCTATGATTGCTCCTTTATTACTGTTTGTTCCACCCAGCACGTGAGTCTTTAGTGCTGAAGCCATTTCCAAATCAGTGCCCACTGTCATAAGGAGGTGTTTGCTGTCCTCAAGAACTTGGCAAGCTATGTTCCAAGCAGGCCTATGTGGGTTCTAGGGTTTTCCACCTCGAAAGGACATTTTCATCAAGTGTGTCCACTGTGGTGGGCTTTTCATTAGGAAGGGACAGAGAGGCTCAGTGTGATCATCTTAATCCATGGAGGCTTATTTTAATGAAAAGCCAGTCCAAGATCAGTACACTGTCTACAGGACCTGGGCGGTTCTTACCCATGACATTGCCACAAGAGTGTTCATGAATCTTTTCTCTGGTGCCCCACTCTGGCCACCTCTATTTCCTCCTGGAGGGAAGCAGGGAGGTGAATTCATATTCTTCTCCCACTGCCAACTGACTGTTTATTTCAAAATTTTCCTTTCAAAATCCTAAGCCAAAGAATATGCTTGTCCTAACATTGACTCTGATGGGGCTAGGCTTTTGTACCAAGTCATCTTATAGGTTTCTTGTCAACCCAAGGGTTGGCAGTCAGGTGCCCCTCTGGGTCTAGTTCATTGGATCTGGAGGTTTAAAACATGACACAGACCATAGCCCCTGCACAGGGCACTGCCTGTGGCTGTTTCCCTCAGCAGGACATGTGGGTGAGGCCAGTGTCCGGAGAGGGCACATTGGATGTGGCAGTTACCTTGACTTACCTTGACTGACCCTCCCAGTGTCACGTCAGGCCATACGAAGGCTGTCTTCACAGGGACAAGCTATCATCAGCTTGTGTTTCTCAAACTGTTTCTCATGTTTACATATAGATTTGTAACGCTGAGGATGTGACTAAGGTTTTTCATAAAAATATTGACTGAAAAAATGTAAATGTTTCCACCTAAGTCTTTAAATCTATTATTCTCCCTTTTATGAGCTTGGATTGTGGTGGCACTTGGGATAATTATAGGAAAAGTAGTAATAAGAACTTATAAGAACAAAAAGGAGATGTGTTTAGCCTTTAGGGAATGGTAGATGAGGCTGGATAGTGGCCAGTGTAGAATTAAAAAAGAAGACTACTATTAATTAGACAGACAGAGTAACAGAGAAACACAAAATAAAGATTCTGGATGGCACCCTGATGACAGGAAATGAGGGGCTGTGTAGCTATGAAAAAGAAGAATTATTCAGTAGACATAGTAATTATCTTAGTGCCTATTCTTCTATGAAATATATAGCCAGCTGGAAACTCATCTGGGAAATAAAGAGCAAAGAAAAGATAAATATTTGTGTTCAACCTGTGTCATTTCTACAGTCAAATATTTGCAATGTTCAGCTATGAATCTTTCCTGTGCACTGTGGCCCTGTATGTTTAGTTTAGTCATGATGTAGGCAAGACAGATGAAACACTTTCAGTTTGCATGAGTTAAGAGAAGGTCTGAGCCATGAACTGAAAATGAAAGGCTTTCAACAGGCTGTTGCTTTGCTTGTGTATGACTTGTTTAATGTCAGAACCTTGGTTTCAAGTCACAAGTCAAAGTGTTATATTGTCATCTCCCCACATCCGTGGCCCAGGGCAGTAGCACCAAATGCACAGACTCTTTCTTGCTTGTATATCCTGGCAGATACCTAGAAATATACAGATCAGAATCAATATGAGACTCAAATACCTCCCATAAAATAACAAATCCATGTTGGATTACTGTTGGTTCAAAGTATAAGAATTACCTTCAACAACATTCATTTGTTACTTTGCTTTTTAAAAGAAATATCTCTTCGCTCCCTTTATGCATGTCAATATATAGGGCGCAATGATAGCTGAGGTGCTATGATTCGGTGACAAAGGCACAGGGAATGTGAATGGGCTTCACCTATGTCCTTATGATTGTGAGATAACTTTTTACTTCATCTTTAAGCTTATTTAGTTACAGTCTGAACTAGATGGATTGTTCAATGCAAGTGAACACATATTTCTAGAGTGCCATCCTATGCTTGCTACTGTGATAAGTAAATCCATGGTGGATTCCAAACTAGCACTTTTC
The DNA here is from genome assembly GCA_963574885.1 of Lepilemur ruficaudatus. NCBI lineage: Eukaryota > Metazoa > Chordata > Mammalia > Primates > Lepilemuridae > Lepilemur > Lepilemur ruficaudatus. Next base: position 12,203 of record CAUYRT010099484.1, on the reverse strand, counting down.
AGCCTCAAGGAGTTTTCAATCAAATTGTGAAGAAAGGCAATAATAAAAATCACAGCAATCATCGTAACAGTTAACACTTACTGAATGCTAGATGCTTTACATAAGTTTCTAACTGTCACACAAAAATCTTAGAAATTATTGTCTCCTTTTCACCAAGGAAAAAATTAAGGGTTAGCAGGCCTAATTGACTAGCCCAAGTAACTAGATATAGGGTTCAAATTCAGGCTATCTGAATTCAAATTCACATTTTTCTACTATATCATGTTAAATAAATAAAGCAGTGAAATAATAAATATCAGTAATGTAGGTCTGCAGTCCCCACGGTACCAGGTCCCAGGCCCGTTGGGAACTGGGCCACACAGCAGGAAGTGAGCAGTGGGTAGGTGAAGCTTCATCTGTATTTACAGCTGCTCCCCATCGCTGATATCATCACATGAGCTCCGCCTCCTGTCAGATCAGCTGTGGCATTAGATTCTCATAGGAGTGAGAACCCTGCTGTAAACTGCACATGCGAGGGATCTAGGTTGCACACTCCTTGTGAGAGTCTACTGCCTGATGATCTGTGGTGGAGCTGAGGCGGTGATGCTAGTGCTGGGGAGCAGCTGCAAATACAGATTATCATTAGCAGAGAAGTTTGACTGCACAGTAAATGTAATGTGCTTGAATCATCCCGAAACTATGCCCCCCTCCCAGTCGGTGGAAAAATTGTCTTCCATGAAATCAGTCCCTGGTGCCAAAAAGGTTGGGGACCACTGAGTAGGTAATTGCTCTAGAAATTCAGCAAAAGGGAAGATCAATACAAGAGGTCAATAGTTTTATATTTGCTTGACACATATATATGATATATACATACATACATGATGAGATATATACATGCACTCACATGTATACATGATGATATATACATATGCACACATATGCATGATATATGCGTATACTTACATGTATACATGATTACTTATACAGACACAGATACATATTTATACATGTATGTCTATATACATACACACATGCATGATTACATACATATACACACTCACATGTGTACATGATACTTACACATATTTATATGTATATGTCTATACATACACATATACATGATGGTAGATAATATACACATATGCACATATTTATATACATATACACATACATATACATGATGATATATACATGCACACACTAACATATTAATACAGGATGATATGTATACATATGCACATTTATACATATATGTCTATACATATACACATACATGATGATAAATACATATACAGATACACATACATATATTTCTATACACACACATATATATTACAGAGAGAGAAAGAGAAAAAAATTAAACTCCCCCTGGGAGTTTACAGTCTAAGAAGAAATGTAGAACATACCTATAAAAAAGACGCAATTCATCAGAGCTGACACATAGACAAATACTGAACTTCAACTATAATTGTCATTAGAGGTGTCATTCTGTATTGTCATCACATGGAAAAGGTATATTCGCCCTCCCTTACCACCCACTGCCCATCTCCATCCCCTCTCCATAGCAGAGGTGTTAAGGAAGGTCATAAATACAGGTGTATGCATTAGGTTGACACATAAGGATAGGAAGAGGTTTTTTTTTTTTCTGTTTTGCTCTGGAAGAAAAAACCTCAGATACCAGGTTTTGAGGCCTGGATGTCTCAAAGCAACACATTGAAAAAATACAAGGGTTAGCTAATCACTGCAGACCTGCCAGGCTAGTAGCTGAAGGGAGAAGAAAACAGAGGGAAAATTCAAGTTTCTTCCCTTGTGTTGAAACAAAAGTATTTTGCAATGTGTTGAGTCAACTGGATGTCATAGAGAATAGATCCTTAAAGCAGGGCTGATCGCCCAGGTACCAAGCACCCCTAACACATTTTGTTAGAATAAACTGTTTTCTTGCCAATATGATTTTATTCATTTGTTTATGTTATATGTATTATATAAAATATATCATTTATATCATATTCATTATATTATTTGCTCATCATGGTTTTGTTATTTATTCATTCATTTGACAAGTATTTATTGAGTGTCTATGTAGGGTAGTGGAGTGTGTTCACTGATTGACTTATCCTATTGTAGATGTCTATTCTGACATTCCTTGAAGAGAATTCTTTCTTGACAAGACAACCTGTCAAATGTCAAGGGTTATATTGTGCTTATAGCAGCAAGATCATTTTGAGATTTTAAAACCTTTCCTCAAAGGGAAAATTAAAACTTTTCTTCTTAATGAAATTTCTCCCTGGGCCCTTGGGTCCTCAAAAATATCAACATGGTGATTAGAGAGACTGCATATTCTTCCCCAGTAAATAGGACCTTTGTGATAATAATCTGGCCACATAGCCTTTTATGTTTTTAATATAATACAGTGTTCTTATAAGGGAATGTGACTGTGTTTCTCACACTATCTGTAAACAGAAGGCAATCCCAAACCAGGAGCTTCTCTTTGTTTTTTGTGTGTTTGTGTGTGTGTGTGTGTGTGTGTTCGTGTACATCCAGCATTATAAATTCATAGCTTTCTAAGATGACTCTTGAATAGGAAAATAATTCTTAGTACAAATTCTGATATTTTGTTAACAATCAATTTCGAAGCATCAAATATGCACGTTAATACAATTCAGAGTGTAATATTAATACTTGCCTCAGCTTCAGAAATGCATAGTCAAGTAAGAGGAAGTAGAAGGGGAAAAATTGAACACCCCATTTCTGGAAAGTGTGAATTGTTAGTGGTTGTGTGTCTGTGCTGCTTCAGGTTTGCCTGGAATCAAAATTAACTGACAGGTTCTCCTTACCACACTATTTGGAGAAATTTAAATGTCACCAAAGCTAGAGATCTGGAATTTTCTGTTCCACCGTTGAGGTCAAAATGACAGCCTGTTCAGGGATACAAGAGCTAAGATCGTCAATGCCCATCATCATCAGCCTTGATAAAAGTAGTCATTTTGTTTGTTTCTTGTCTTACTTTAAAACCACTTAGCTGAGCCCCGGTGACAGAACCAGGCATACTTGAAAGTATGGTCATGTATAAAAATATTCCATCTGTAAAATTACATGTTTCATAACTCCCAAGTTAAAGCACTGATGGTAGTGAGTTTTGGGAGAGAGTGTCAAGGACACCATGCCCTACCCTCTATTACTGAGGGAAAATTATACATTTTGTATATATTCAGAGAGTCTAGAAAATACTCTGTGAAGGCATGAGCAAAGTACTACCAAGGAAAATATTTCACCCAGGGAAGCAATTGGAAATCAGGACCATTTTGCAACTGACTGAAAAAGAGATCATTTGAACAGACAGTTCCATGAGAACATTAGAACAGAAGGAGCTTAGAGAGCACCCCTTGCTTTTATAGCTGATGAAATTATGACAGGACAAAGTGTGAGGCTGAATCAGGGTTTGATGCTAGCCTTTGATTCAGGGCTAGAATAAACAAATGGCCAGTTGCTTTCTACTATTAAGGTTGCCCTTTTTAAGTTAGAACTTACTGCTGTTGTTATAGATTAGAACTAAGTAGGTATAATATTAAAAGTGGGTATTAGCACCAGAATTTTGAATATTTACTTCAATGCTACAATGTTAAACTTTCTCCATAGAGAAATATTTTCTTTGAAAAAGACGCCGAAAGCTTCCCATGACTTGAGTGTGAAAGGCAGAAGGGTCTTTTGTGTGGCAAATCTTATGTATTCAAGGTTAAGATTGGAAAAGTTCTGATGTGTCCTGAACAAATTGTTTCCCAAGATACTGATCAAAAGAACAGTCAGAGTCTGGGCGTGGTGGCTCACTCCTGTAATCCTAGCACTCTGGGAGACCGAGGCCAGAGGATCGCTCAAGGTCAGGCGAGCGAGACCCCGTCTCTACCAAAAAGAGAAAGAAATTAGCTGGACAACTAAAAGTATATAGAAAAAATTAGCCGGGCATGGTGGCGCATGCCTGTAGTCCCAGCTACTCAGAAGGCTGAGGCAGGAGGATCGCTTGAGCCCAGGAGTTTGAGGTTGCTGTGAGCTAGGCTGATGCCACGGCACTCTAGCCCAGGTAACAGAGCAAGACTGTCTCAAAAAAAAAAAGTCAGAGATATATTCTGGGTGTTTATTCCAACTTGCCTTTCTACAAAAGTTAGGAGGGCCTTGGAGAAAAGCTCAGTGTGGCTCTAATTTATGGTCTAGCTCCCCTGAAGTCTGGCAGCTGCTACCCAGAACCAATCCCGTGTTGGGGTGGGGTCAAATACTGGATCACAGTGCCACTCCTGCAGGGATTCTGGAAGGCCAAGGCTGGTGTGCTGACCCTCACTTCCTGTTGCCTTTCTCCATTGTGCCACCCTGCCCAGAGTGACCCCAGGCTGGAACCAGAGTCTCGAGATGAGTCAGGGAGCAAGAGGGACCATGGCAGCAACCTCTGTCCCGGCCTGTACCATGGGATTCAAGAGGGCACTTGGGGCCACCCGCAGCAGACTCGGGCAAAACTCAGCAAAGGACACTGAGCACTGCAAACCCACTGCTCCAAGTCCCATGACTTCGGCCCATGGAACTAGCAGTGATATTTCCAATTTGCACCGCTTAGCAAGAGGAGGGCTTTGCTTGCAGACAAAAATGTAGAGGCCATGGACAAGAGAGGAGTATTATCATGACAAAGTTATTTCTAAGGATTTTTGAATGACCTAGTGATGATATACAAAATCACCTATTTTTAATGAGGACCTCATAGATGACAGAGAGGAAAGAAACATAAGAAATGAGAATAAATTCATCAGGACACTGAGAATATATTGAGATCTAATTTTCTATGAAATTTTATTTCCCCTTGATATGCTGTTCTGATTTATCAATAGAATAAGACCCCAATATTAATTTTGTAATAGTTGTTATAATTCTTGCCTATAAAAATATTAATAAAGTGAGAAATTATTTATTCAAGAATATAAATTAATCTGATAGAGAACAGTGGCCAAGGCCTTGTTGGATGCTTGTTGGGTGTATAATCTTCTAGTGGTCATTTATAAGAGCATAGAAATACATTAAATAAAACATTGTCTCTGCCTTCTAGAAGCTAATTATTTTGGGGCGAGATAAGACACTTAAGAGAAGATAGAGCAACAGTTGGAGGCAGAATTTGATTAAATGCTGAACTGAGGGCAGAGGACATACATGCTAGAGCAAACAGTCAGAGGGAAGAGGTTTAATACGAGTTAGACTTTGCAAGGAAGATAGGAATTAAAGAAGCCAGAGTGTTGGGGAAGAAAGGAAGACACCATTCAGGGAGAAATGAATAGCTGTCTGGCATGTGTACCCATTGAGGTCCTTTGGACAATACAGACCACCATTTCTTCTATGTTAATGCTCATCGTTCCCAATACCTCTGTTCTCACTTGCTCTTGAATCACCTGGGTTCAGGTTTTGTCTCCACACTTCCCTGACTCTGCTTTTGCTCAGCCCACTAATGGCTTCCACGCTATTAAATCTAAAGGCTAATTCTCACACCTCATCTTACTTGACCTGTCAGCAACATTTAGCATTGTAGACACTCCCCTCTGCCCAAGGAGTAAACTTTCCTCCCGTTCGTGGCTTCCAGAGCAGATAGCCCTTTGTCTAGGTGTCTCTGCAAAGCCACCAATTACTTATTCCCAATGTCCTTTCATAGCCCTTGTCCTGCCCCTGAGCTTTTAATACTGAAGCATCTCAGGGCTAAGTACTCCATTCACCCCAACTCCCTTGGTGCCTCCATCTGCCATAAAGTTTTTAAATACCATATATGCAGATATAACTCCCAAATTTATGTTCCAAGCCCAGACCACCGTCTCAGACTCTGTACTCACTTATCTAATTACTTTTGGCATCCTTACTTCAATGCCCAGCATACTTCCAAAATTGGACTCCTCATCTTCCCTGCCAAAACCTGCCCCACCCTCAGCCCTCCCACCCTAACTGATGGCTACTCCATGTCCTTGTTACTGATGCTAACCCTTGGAGTCCTTCCTGCTTCTTCTCTTTCCTTTGCCACCTGTATCTGGAATTCTGTTGGCTATTCCTTAAAAATATTTCCAGTGTCTGACCACATGTTGCCACCTCCATGACCACCCTCCTGGTTCATACCACCACTGTGTTTCACCTGGTTTATTCCAATAGCCTCTGAATAATTCCCTGTTTCTACTATTTCCTGCTAAAAATCTATACTCAAAATGGAAAACAGAGTGATGCTTTTTAATGAAATTGCAGGTCATATCACTTCTCTGCACAAAACCGCTCTATCGGTTTCCATTTTCACTTAGAGTAAAAGCCAAAACCCTGACAATGACCCTCAAGGCCCTTCATAATCCAGGGTGCTATTAACCTCTCTGATGGCACTCCCTAGAATTTTCCTAATCACTCACCCTGATCCGCCACAATGACCTCCTTTCTTTTCTGGAGGACATCAGGGTTGCTTATGCCTTCAAGCCCTTTCCCTTGTTGTTCCCTGTGCCTGGAATGCTCTTCTCGAGGTATCATGTGGCTCACTCCCTCCCCTCCCTCGGGTTCTTGCTCAAGTGAGTGTCACTCACCTCAGGGAGGCCTCCTCTGACCACCCTATTTAAAATTGCAAACTACCCACCTGGTCCCAGCACGCACACTTTTACGTTGTGCCTTGTCTGTCTCCCTGATAAAATGTACGCTCTGTAATACCCAAGCATCCCTGGCTGTTTTGTGCATGATAAAGATGACATAGTATGTCATCAGGAAGTATTTGCAGAATGAGTGAACAGAGACTGACTATGGCCCATTTATGGAAAAGAGGATATTATTGCAAGTACGTTGGGTAGATTAGAGAATCTAAAGGAAAGTGAAGAACTAGGTTTTGGGAAGGACTAGAATCCATCTCCTTAGGTCCCCACCATCAGGCTAAATCATAAGCCCTATCCGCTCAATGTTGAAATTCCAAGAAGAGCTTCTGGTTGGCCTAAATTGGTCACCTGCCCAACTCTTGGCCAGGGGAGGGCTAGGCCATTTGATTGACAGTTCTGTCAAGATCAGCTCAAATAAAGACTAATTTTCCCCTTTAAACTCAGTGTACTGTTATTAAAAGAAGGGAGGATGAATAATGAGCAGGCAAACACAATAGACACCCTATTCCATAATCATTCCACCCACATGTATCGAGCACTAATTACATGTCATGTATTGGGGTGCACAGAGGACATTGCAGGTTAAGGACAGTTACATAAGCAGTCAGGTATAATAGGATAGGCTAATATCCCAGAGGTTTATACAAAGTGCTGTGGGGATGTAGAAAAGTGAGTGACAGCTTCTGTCGGCAGAGGGATAAGGAAGTAGGTGAAAGTGTTTAGATGGCTTGGAGATGTTTTATGAGAGAGGATCTCAGCAATCTCCTCCTTCAGCCTTCTCACCTGCTAAAGATGCTTAAGCAGAGCCCCTTTCATGGCAGTTTGAGGTCCTTGCTCCTGTTCCCTTTCTGGAATGGAGGAATATATTCAAGGAACTAGACCTTCAACATCCAGAGATGAACAAGACCACAGGAACTTGCACTGACCTCGCTCCACAAATGAAGTGACCCAAGCAAAGCTTTACAGTAAAGTATGAGCATGGTGTCCTCAGAAAGTGGTGAAGAAACCAGACCTTCAGCCAAATGAGGGACATGTCCAGTAACTTTAGCAAAGACAGAGAAAGGAGGCGGCAGAGCTGAGTGGTTAAATGCACGGGCATGCTGGGCTTGAAGCCTCCTGCCCAAGAGCGTTTCTTCACTGCTCTAAGCCTCACCTTTAAAGGGAGAGAATAATGCGCCAAGGTCATAACCTTTATTCAGAAGATTAAATGAGACGGTGCATTATTGTGTGTAGAGCGACTAGCTCAGTGCCCCCCATAAAATAAGCAGCCGCTAAATGTTCCTTCTTTCAATGAGTACTTGGCCACCACCTCTGTCCGATACTGTTCTAGGTGCAGCAATGAGCAGACAGAAAAAAAATCCCTTCTTGCTTGGAGGGGGAAAGCAAGTATTAAATATGTATTATGCTTCATAATACACAAGTGGTGATAAGGATCGTGAAGCAAAATAAAGCAAAGCAAGAGAAATAGAAAGTAATCAGATAAAAATGGGTAATATTTAATAAAGAGTGATTGAGGAAGGCCGCTCTGATAATGTGACATTTGGACAGAGACCCAAAGAAGATGTTAATATATGCAAATATATGAAATTAGACATGTATGTATGCATATGAAGTTAGACATAGGTACATACATGTGTGTATGTTTTCATATGTATATACTTAATTATCAATGTAATTGCACTATAGCTTGTGGTTAGAAGAAAATGAAGAGTTCTAACATCTTCCTGAAAAAATAAAACTCTACAGAATAATTTTATTACTGAGGAAACTTAAATACAATGGTCCAGACATCACATTCATGCCCATACATTTCAAGCTGTCCATGGTTGTGAAAATGTCAATGCTATGTGTATCTTAGAAGTGAGTTTATTATGATTGTGTCTTCCAATTTTTGTTCAAAATCCTGAAAATTTAACTTGGCCTAGGATTTTTTGGATTTGGAGGCTTTTTAGATTCCATTAAAATGGAATTCAAGACTTAGTGATATTAAATAGGGCTATAGATTCTTGAAGCTTGATGTCCCCCCTGTGTTTGTGCTTTAAATAAAAGCCTTTTTTAAGGAACAATTACCTAAGGAATTCGGGAGCATTTCTATCTTACTACACCTACGTGCTTGCTATTTTTGGCAAGCTCCCTCCTAGTCAAAGACATAGATTTTAGATTTTGCTTGTCCTTAGTCAAGTTTGTGAGATTTGTCATTTTAATTTTATCTTTGAAGCTGTGTATTTTTCCCCTAAGGGCCTCACCCATGTTTAAAAAAAAAAAAAAGGATAATTATTGGTAGCATTCACACGGGTGGTTTTAGTCTTCGCTGCGGTATTTCTCAAGTGCTCTGATATGAGATTATTAAGCCAGTATTGGCTTCTGAGTGTTTCAGAATCATCATTGAACAAATGTCGAGTGTTTCCTTATGTGAGAGCTGGCAACCATTCCCACTAGTAGCAACTCTTGAATTTTATTGGGTTATAAAATTTTGCCACTGCAAAGCTTTGTATGTAATTTTTTCTTTATTTGGATTTGTTATTTTTGTTTTTTGCTTGGGGTTTTTTGAGGAACACTGTTTGGCAAGGAACAGAACTTAGCTCAATAGGATATTGCAAGATTTCAGTCCCAGTGTCTTTTCCTCTATCCTTTTTGTACATCACATGAACAAAGGGAAAATTTAATAAATGATGTCATTCTTTATTCTTCCATTTTTGAAAGGAAATGCAAAATCACAGAGAAAATAAAATGTTTATGACCCTCTGGGCTGGAGAACCCTAGTGCTCCAAACTCTGATTGTATTGATTAAGAAACCAAACTCAGAAAGGCAGAACGACTTTTTAAAGTTAATTTAGTAATAGAATTCACATCAGAATCGAGGATTTGTGGTGTTTCGGCCATGACACTCTTTTTTCCAAAGGCTATGGAGAAATGTGTGGCAGAATCAGCCTTTCTGAGGTATACCCACGTTTCTATTTTCTTTAATAAGAGTCATCACATTTCCAATGTAACCAGTATCTCCTTCCCAAAGCCTCTTCTCAAATGCCATAGGGCAGCTAGTAATTTGAGTAAGCATATGAAGTGTGAATTCATGTAAACTAGAAAGAAATTTAATCCAAAAAGCATTTATTGCACATCATCAAAACACTAAGCACTATAGTCAGTCCTGGAGAATAAAGAGAAATAAGATAGAATGGGCACAGTGTTTGAAGTTGGAGAGCGTTGGGTTCAAATCCTGGGTCAAGCACTTAGCAGCTTTGTGACATTAGAAAAATAAGTTAACCTCTCTGAGCCTCAGCCCACTTGGCCTACTTGTGAGGACAAAATGGAACATAACACTATAAAATGCCTAGCACATTTCACACATAGTAGACCCTCAAATGCGAGACCCTCCCTCCTTTGGGTCACAGATTAATCAGTCTGTAAGTAAGAAAGACCAAACTGTGAACAGATGACCATGATCCCATTGGATGAACAATACCGTGGAGTTACTGCTAAAGTGCTAAGGGCACCCTTGCTCTATCCTGGAAGAAGGTGCTGGGGAAAGCAGAGGAGGTATTTGGATGGGAAGAAACTTGCCAGGCAGACAGGGCAAGGAGAATAATTCCAAACCAAGGGAACTGCCCACGCAGGTCGCAAGTCTGACTGTGCTGGGCACAGGGAGCAGCCCTATCCAGTAGAAATCTATGAAACTTCAAATTTTCTAGTAGCCACATTTGAAAAAGTAAAAAGGAATGGTTGAAATTAACTTTGATACTGTATTTTACTTAGCCAGATATATATGTAAAATAGTATCATCTCAACGTGACATCAACATAAAAACTTAGTGAGGTATTTTACGGTGTTTCCACCATACTAAGTCTTTGAAAGCCAAAGCGCACTTTCCACTTACAGCACATCTCAATTCATACCAGCCCCAGTTCAAGTACTCAGTACACACGTGGTGCCTACTCCTCACCTGGAGGCTGCCACACTGGACAGCACAGGTAAAGTAAATGGGGTGTGAATATGAGGACCCCAGGGATTAGAGATGGGGGAACTTCCAGGGGAGGCAGAGACCAGATGACGGAGGGCCTTGCAGGCCGGGTTATGGAAATGGATTCTCTGCTGTTAAGTAGGAGAATTATATGACCAGATCTGTATTTGACACAGAGTACCCGGGGTGCTGCAGGGAGGGAGGGTGCATCACTCTGGAGGCTGTCACAAAGGAGATAGACTCTTGCTTCTCAAACTTTACCATGCACGGGGCTAATCTGAGGATCTTGTTAAAAATGCAGATTCTGATTTTCTAGGTCTGGGTTGAGCCTGAGATTCTATATTTTTAACATACTCCTGGATGATGCAGATCTGCTGGTCCACGGACTGGACTTAGAGTACCAAGGATCTAGAATAAAAACTAAGAAGTCATTTAAAAGATGATTTTACCTAGAGAGAAGGGAGAAACTCTGGTTAATAATCCCATTGAAAACAAATGACTTGTGTACTTTGCAGCCTGGAACTAAACTACTCTTGAAGCTGAGCCCAAGTTGAGGTTGCCCTTCCCTGGTAACTAGCCGTGTCGAGGAAGAATGTGAATGACAAACATTATCTTGCATTTTAATTTCCTGAGACTTTCCAGGAAACTCATTAATTTATATGAAAAGGATAAAGACATCTTGAGCACAGAGTACCAGCGATTTAATGCTCCTGGGGAAGAATTTTTTGTTTCACAGCGAGTTGGGAACCACAGGACTGTAACAAAATTCCCCAGCGAAAGGTTGGATGTGTGATTAATAGGTCCTAGTGTTTGTTCGATTCACGTAACGTGTATCCAAGTCACGGGGAAGCAGAAAAGGGACAGGGTGGCAACAGAATCAGTGAATTTTTCATGGTGCCTGTATAGGTTATTAAACAATTTGGGAGAGGTCAGTTGACTTATATGAATACCATCATAGTTTTTGAGGCTTATTTTATTTTATTTTTATTCATCTACTTTTTAAATAGTAAAGTAAATTAGGCAATTGTATGGACTTTTTTTTTTTTTTTTTGTAATAGAGTGAAAATTTTCTTCAGAGAGAGTTCTTGATAGAACACTGTCTTCCCTTTAACAGGGCTTACTTTTTTTTTTTTTTTTTTTTTATTTTGTAGTGAGCTGATTTCCCAAAATATATTACCACTCAAGTTGACTTATCTTGTACATTCAAAAACCTACTCTGTCAAAGTAGTTCAGAGACTACATACATAGTGCTCCAACTGTATCTACGCACAACCAACACTCCATTTTAAGTGTACAATTAAATGATTTTCAGTGAATTTACCAAGGTGTACAGTTAATCACATGAATTAGTTTTCGAGAAATTTCTTTCCCCCATTGAGACCCCTAATTCCGCTCTGCAACTACTTTTCAAGCATATCCCACCCCTCCATAGTGGCCCCCCACGTCGCTCAGACGTGGGTTTACCCCCCACCCCCCAATTCCCTAGTGTTCGCTCCTGCCCTTTGAGCACCATAGTGTTAATCAGTCAATACCAATTTGATGGCGAGTACAAGTGGGGCCCATTCTTCGGGTCTTGTGTCACCTCACTTCGAATAATGGGCTGAAGCTTAATCCAGGATAATACAAGAGGT